>MNCI01006175.1:168119-228354 GCA_015680685.1 Gnetum montanum | reverse complement strand
AATTCTCTACTTTGATGGGGCCTCAACCTCTCGTGGAGGAAGTGCCACAGCTATTTTAATGTACCCCTCTAGGGAAATCCAACCTTCTGCTTATCGCTTAAACTTTCCTTGTACCAATAACATAGCAGAATACGAAGGTCTTCTCAGAGGACTTCAAAAAGTGCTAACTTCGAGAATCTCATGCCTTGTAGTTCGAGGTGATTCGCAATTAGTTATCAATCACATCACTGAAGCCTACACATGCAAAGATCTCCATTTGCAACTGTATTGTGATTTGACTAAACATCTAGTGAGCCAACTAGTAGAGGTGGATATACAACACATCCCTAGAAGTAGGAATACCATTGCTGATGCACTTGCCACACTAGCCTTAAACATGATGCCTGAAATGTTTCATGCATTACCCAGTTCTATAACCAGTTGTGTCGAACCTATAATCAACACTCTAAATGAAGTGCCGATAGCATCTGTTAGTACAACACACGCTGTTAGTACAACACACGCAATAGAATGGTATGATGATGTAAAGGAGTATCTTCTAAAAGGTGAACCTCCACAACACTTGACACATGCCCAAAAGGATGCCATACGAAAACGCTCTCGCCAATACACATTAATAGGTGATACCTTGTGTCGTAAATCATATGAAGGTATTTTACTAACATGTGTTAGTAGCACTGATGGTCAAACAATTGTAGAACAAATCCATGAAGGAATTTGCGGAGGACACATAGCACCTAAAGCAATGGCTACAAAGATTAGGCGCTTAGGCTATTACTGGCCACCCATGGAATACGACTGCATCTCCAAAGTTAGGACATGTGACATATGCCAAAAGCATAGTAATCTGATACATGTGTCACCTAACGAACTGCATACCGCACAAATCACATGGCCATTCCAAAAATGGGGTTTAGATTTAATTGGACCGATAACACCATCATCTTCAGCAGGTCATAGCTTCATTATCACTGCAACTGAATATTTCACAAAATGGGTGGAAGCTATTCCTCTTAGGAAGACCACGTCAAAACACGTTTGCACCTTTATAATGGAAAATATTATAACCCGTTTTGGTGTTCCAATGACCATCGTTACCGATAATGGGCCACAATTCAGCAGCGCAGATACCAAAAGTTTTTGTGAAAGTCTAGGCATTAAACATGCATTTTCATCACCTTACTACCCACAGAGTAATGGTCAAGCGGAGGCTACAAATAAAACTGTCATCATGATACTCAAAAAGATGCTGAATCAGAGCAAGAAACGATGGCATGAACAATTGGTCTACGCATTGTGGGCTTATAGAACGACACATCGAACATCCACAGGTAAAACTCCATATAGTCTTGTATACGGATCTGAAGCTGTTTTACCTTTAGAATTGCAGGTTCCCTCATTGCGGATAACTCTCTCCAGTCTCCTTGATGAAAGTCAAAACGATGAATTACGCATTGCTGACCTCGACACAGTAGAGGAGGAACGTATACGAACTCTCGATCGAATTGAATGGTACCAAGAACAGCAGAGACAAAGGCACAAGCACGATCTCCACAAACGCCCACTTAAAGAAGGAGATCTAGTCCTTAAGACCGCCCGAGAACATCCAAGTAAATTCTCAGCCAACTGGGAAGGGCCTTATTTAATCACCAAGGCATACAACAATGGAGCATTCAAACTTGCTGACATGGATGGAAATGAGTTTGCCAATCCTACGAACCACTTGTACTTGAAGAGGTACTACGTCTGACAAAATTTAGGTACGTCACAGTCCTGGATCATGACTTAAAACTGATACCACAGACAGTCCTGGATCATGACTTAAAATTGATACCACAGAGTTTTGTCCGGTATGACACTAAACTGCTACATTAGTCCGCCATGACTATAAACTAGTAATGCATTGTCCGCTACGACGCTAAACTGGCACCGTCCAAGGGGTTATGACGTAAAACTAACCCACAACAGTCCGCTAAGACTATAAACTAAGCAACATCATTGATGACCAGGCAAAAATTGGAAAAGACATGTTGTTGTAGTTGGCTGTTCCTGTTCCATAGAGAATTGTTGCATGATTCATCCCATGGGGTCTAGTGAAAATGATGCTATTCATGATTCTGTTTGCTTTGAAAGCTACACATGGTGACTCCATCTCCTTGTTTAAAGTGTTTAGTTGATTGTTTCATTTGTGGTTTTCTTGTCTTCTTGGAGTTGTGTTTGCAGGATGACACTTCTGAGGCATTCGTGCATAGATGCACTTCATCATTACAACAAGGTATCACATTTTTCCTGATGCACGCGACTGGTTTAATCAATCCATTCATAAGTACATTCCCGACTCCTGATACATTTCCTATTACCCGTCATGACTCCCTTATCCTATTCGATTACACCCCCCTTGATATATTCCACTCATCTCAAAACTCTTGGTACTTATGACGGGGAATAGGAAATGTATCAGGAGTCGAGAATGTACTTATTCCCATGTACTTTTGAAAATGGTGCGATAATATCCAGCCAAAGGCTAATGGTTAATGTTTGATGCTTTGTTTGCTCATGGTGTTTTGTACTTCTTTTTCAACGCCTCTCGGGTGAATTCCTCCAGACGTCAACAAAGAGGGCCCAATGAAACACCATTAATTTCAGCATGGCACTTTGAGTGGAAAATAGTTCAAGACTTTTCAAGCGTCTAGAAGAGAATTATTGATCCACAACCTCAAGCTTGGATTATACAAATGCAGAGGCCATCGGACTCAGGCAAAGGAGCTCAAATACAGGCACAGGCACAGAAAAAACACAAAAACAATGGTGTACGTAATGAACATGTTTGGTACAATCCTCACAGCCAATCTACTGGCCCTTCTGCAGCTCAGAATCCTGAATTTAAGGCACAACACACTTGCTGGATCACTGTCTCATACACTATTTTTGCAATACACATCAACAGTCCGGGTGCTGTTTCAGCCACCGCCGTTGACGATTCTGTTGCTGCCGTCGTTGTTTTTGCATAGCCACTGCTGCATCGTCGCCTTCTCCCTGCCTGCTGAACCTGCTGCTTGCCACGTAGATCGCTGCGTTCTGTCTGCTGTCCCGTGCTACCACATCGCTGCATCTTCTACGCCTCCTGTTCCGCCATCGCCGTTGCTTTTTCTCCTAGCCGCTGCGTCGCTGCCATCATCGTCTCCCGCCCTGACGCGCTGTTGTTCCCCTCCGCCCTGACGCGTTGTTGTCTCTTCTGCTCTCTGCTGCTGCTGTTTCTGCTGTGGCCGCGTCGCTGACTTCGCCCTGGCACTACTGCGCTGACACCTCCGCATCTTCTGCGTCTCTGTCTGCCGTCGCTGCCCCTTCGTCGCGCCTGCTGCTCCCTCTGCCTGCCGCGTTCTGTTTGCTACCCTCTGTGCGTTGCGTCGCCTCCTGTGGCCTCCACGTCGCTCTCCCTCCATGTCGCTGACAATCTCGCCGCACCTGCCATGCCGGCCGCCGCACCTGCCACGTCCTCTGCCCTCCCGTCACTGTGCTTGCCGATTTTCGCGCTGCTGCGTTGCTTTTCTGCAGTCTTCTGCGTTGCCGCGTCTGATTCGCTGCCAGCCGCTATCCTCTGCCGCTGCGTCACAGATGTCTCGCCTGCTATGCTGCTGGCACCTCACCGCATCGCCCCTACCGAGCCTGTCGATCCTACCGTCGCACCTGTCGCTGCTGCGCTGTCTTCTGCGCTACTTGCATCGCTGTTCCTCCCTGCGCCGTCGCTGTTTTTGGTCACGACCGCGTAGCCTTGCTTTCTGCCGCCAAACCCTAGCGCCTCCGTTGATGAATCCGCCCCTAGGCCAGATGCTTGTGCAGCAGCCTCTGCCTTCTCCCTCATTGTTTCTTTTGCTATTCCTTCACTGTCCACCACCAGGCACCACCGGCTACTTTCCCCCCGATGATTACGAAATTTTTCACCAAACATTGGAAAATTCCAATTTTCCAACCCACTAACGCAGAACCAACCCACTAACGCAGAAAACAAAACAAAATAATAATAATTTTTAATCAAGGAAGCCGCCGAACCTAATCTTCTCAAATTTTCCAGAATTGCGTCGCTGAAGAGCTTGTTTTTCTAAGTATTTGAATTTTTATGGGCTCAAATGCCCCACAAGTTGTAAACTTGGTCAAAAAATGTGCAATTGGCAACACACATCCAACTACCCAACATAGGTGCATTGAACCTAGTCTAAGCTAACCCTAACCAAAAACCCTAGCCCAAACCTATAAATACTCTACCAATTTACGCAAAGGAGGACAAGCGAACAAAACAAGAAGAAGGAGGAGGCAAGAGAAGCAAAGCAAAAGCAGCAAAAAGGAGAAGAAGATTGGAAGAGGCAAAGATTGGAGAAATTGGCGATTCCGAAGGAGGAAAGAACTTGCAATCCTTGGGCGCTCGGCACATCCGATTTTTGGCTTTCAAGTTCTTTTCACATCGTCGCATCATATCCTCCCGGGGCTAGGCGTTTGACTTGCCATTCACACTTGTGCAACTACGCTTTGACCGGTGCACATTTTTCAAAAACAATACAATACGGTTTCATTATTGCCTCTCATTTACATTATTTACTTCAGTTTATGTTCTGTTTACAATATAACTTTGTTTATGCTTTATTCATAACTCAGTACACTTATTTACACTTCGTATCATTGTTTACATTCCGTCTACATACCGTTTACGATAACCCCAGCGCTAGCCGTAGCTTACGCTCGGGGAAGTCCTTGGTTGATTTGCATGCAAACCATCCAAGGCACTCTGCCTTCGTTCCCTTTTCCAGCTTGCCCTCAAGCGAAGGCAGGGTCAACTATGACTGCCCAATGATCTCTTGGTGTTTGTTTCCCTTCCAGCCTTACACCGACGATTTAAGTCAGTACAGTTTTTCAGCATGGCACTTTGAGTGGAAAATAGTTCAAGGCTTTTCAAGCGTCTAGAAGAGAATTCTTGATCCACAACCTCAAGCTTGGATTATACAAATGCAGAGGCCATCGGACTCAGGCAAAGGAGCTCAAATACAGGCACAGGCACAGAAAAAACATAAAAAAAATGGTGTACGTAAAGAACATGTTTGGTAAAATCCTCACACCCAATCTACTAGCCCTTCTGCAGCTCAAAATCCTAAATTTAAGGCACAACACACTTGCTGGAGCACTGTCTCATACATTATTTTTGCAATACACATCAACAGTTCGGGTGCTGTTTCAGCCGCCGCCGTTGACGATTCTGTTGCTGCCGTCATTTTTGCGTAGCCGCTACTGCATCGCCGTCTTCTCCCTGCCCGCTGATCCTGCTGCCTGCCACGTAGATCACAGTGTTCTGTCTGCTGTCCCATGCTGCCACATCGCTGCATCTTCTACGCCTCCTGTTCCACTGTCGCCGTTGCTTTTTCTCCCAGCCGCCGCGTCGCTGCCATCACCGTCTCCCGCCCTGACGTGCTGCTGTTCCCCTCCGCCCTGACGTGTTGTTGTCTCCTCTGCTCTCTGCTGCTGCTGTTTCTGCTATGGCCGCGTCGCTGACTTCGCCCTGGCACTGCTGCGCTGACACCTCTGCGTCTTCTGCGTCTCTGTCTGCCGTCGCTGCCCCTTCGTCGCGCCTGCTGCTCCCGCTGCCTGCCGCATTCTGTTTGCTGCCCTCTGTGCGTTGCGTCGCCTCCCGTGGCCTCCACGTCGCTCTCCCTCCACGTCGCCAACAATCTTGCCACACCTGCCATGTCCTCTGCCCTCCCGTCACTGTGCTTGCCGATTGTCGCGCTGCTGCGTTGCTCTTCTACAGTCTTCTGCGCTGCCGCGTCTGATTCGCTACCAGCCGCTGTCCTCTGCCGCTGCGTCACAGACGTCTCGCCTACTGTGCCGCTGCTACCTCACCCGCGTCGCCCCTGTCGAGCCTGCCGTCGCACCTGTCGCTGCTGCGCTGTCTTCTGCGCTGCCTGCATCGCTGTTCCTCCTTGCGCCGTCGCTGTTTTTGGTCACCACCGCGTAGCCTTGCTTTCTGCCGCCAAACCCTAGCGCCTCCGTTGATGAATCCGCCCCTGGGCCAGATGCCTGTGCAGCAGCCTCTGCCTTCTCCCTCGTCGTTTCTGTTGCTATTCCTTCGCTGTCCACCACCAGGCACCACCGGCTACTTTCCCCCCGATGATTGCGAAATTTTTCACCAAACATTGGAAAATTCCAATTTTCCAACCCACTAACGCAGAAAACAATACAAAATAATAATAATTTTTAATCAAGGGAGCCGCCGAACCTAATCTTCTCAAATTTTCCAAAATTGCGTCGCTGAAGAGCTTGTTTTTCTAAGTATTTGAATTTTTATGGGCTCAAATGCCCCACAAGTTGTAAACTTGGTCAAAAAATGTGCAATTGGCAACACACATCCAACTACCCAGCATAGGTGCATTGAACCTGGTCTAAGCTAACCCTAACCAAAAACCCTAGCCCAAACCTATAAATACTCTACCAATTTACGCAAAGGAGGACAAGCGAACAAAACAAGAAGAAGGAGGAGGCAAGAGAAGCAAAGCAAAAGCAGCAAAAAGGAGAAGAAGATTGGAAGAGGCAAAGATTGGAGAAATTGGCGATTCCAAAGGAGGAAAGAACTTGCAATCCTTGGGCGCTTGGCACATCCGATTTTTGGCTTTCAAGTTCTTTTTACATCATCGCATCATATCCTCCCGGGGCTAGGCGTTTGACTTGCCATTCACACTTGTGCAATTACGCTTTGACTGGTGCACATTTTTCAAAAACAATACAATACAATTTCATTATTGCCTCTCATTTACATTATTTACTTCAGTTTATGTTCTGTTTACAATATAACTTTGTTTACGCTTTATTCATAACTCAGTACACTTATTTACACTTCGTATCGTTGTTTACATTCCGTCTACATATCGTTTACGATAACCCCAGCGCTAGCCGTAGCTTACGCTCGGGGAAGTCCTTGGTTGATTTGCGTGCAAATCATCCAAGGCACTCTGCCTTCGTTCCCTTTTCCAACTTGCCCTCAAGCGAAGGCAGGGTCAACTGTGACTGCCCAATGATCTCTTGGTGTTTGTTTCCCTTCCAGCCTTACATCGACGATTTAAGTCAGTACAGAGGTGGCAGGCCAAATGAGCACCTTACTGACTAAATGACGAGGGAATGCATGGAATTAGGTCTACCTAAGCTCATCCCTTTGTCTACTATTCCTAGGGCCACATCAACCAAAGCTACTATCACAAGTGTTCAACAACTAAGCATTAAGGCTCATAAGTAGGCAAAATAAAACAAGTCCACATCCCCTCCCTAAGAGATCTACCTTTGTATCACATGGAGGAGATAAAGACTAACAAGGAAACTAACAATAATAAGGACTTTATAGATGCATTGGCACAAGTCAAGTAGGCTCTTAAACAAAAAAAATACAACCTTGAGCCTATACGACTTGGTGATGACCTCATCCACTCATCACAAAGCACTAGTTCACATGTTGGCCTTCATTCTTATCAAAGAGGACATCCCAATGAATGAACAAGTCATCCACATTGTGATGCTTTCTCCTTCACCTCAAGAATTAGGTCCAATGACTTTAGTGTTTTGTGATGAGTCAATCAAGTTCAACCCTAAAAAAGGGAAAGTTAGCATTCCACTAATGTTTATAACCATCTACATAGGGCAATGCAAGATTTGCAGGATGCACATTGATGACAAGGTGGTGACTAATGTCATCCCATTCCTAGTTGTTGAAAAAATTGGTTTGGTTGATTAAATCTAGGCCACAAAGATGGCATGCCTCAAGTCCTTTAACAGGTCACACGTCATTATGAAGGGAATAGTCACAATAGCCTTCGTGGTAGGGGATAAATTCCCCACTCTGATCAAATTCATTGTCATCGAGGAGATGCCTGGTTCAACCTAATTTTTGGAAAGCCCTAGCTAGCCCAATTACAAGTTTTTTCCTCACCCATTCACCAAGAGATCCACCTTCCGTATGAAGATGGATAATTGATCATACATGGTGATAATTTGATCCCTCCCATCATCAACAATGTTAACACAAACCAAGGGTCAGAGGTAGATTTCCCTGATGACACATTGCCCATGGAGGACAAGATTCAACCTTGTTTGGTGGACCCATCTAAAGAGCCAAAAGAGGCTAATGCCCTCCCTAAGGATGCTTTATGGGTGAAACTACCCTTTAGCATCAACGATGAAGGAATAGGTAAATATCGCCTTGTTCTTCCTAGGCCCTATGCACCTCCTAACCCACATCAAGTTCAAAAGCAACTACATAACTAAGGTACTTCCTTAGCACAGTATGTGCTAGGTGCCTACTTTTCCTTAACATTTTTGCATGTCTCATTAGCCTTTTGCTTGCACAACTATGTTCCAAGTGGTTGCTTCTATTTTACATTATTTACTTTGTTATTCGTTCACTTCTTTTGCTTATGCATTTTCATTTGGTCTCTTTATGCATTAGAAAAACATCAAAAACACATAAAAATTATAAGACTAAAATTGCAAAAAAAAAATGCATGTGGCTTGAAAAGGCCTTAAAATAACGTGTGGCTTGAAAAGGCCTTAAACTAGCCCATGGTCCACAAAGGCCTTAAACTAGTGCATGGCCCACCATGGCCTAAAATCGGCAATATCTTTCTTCCACTACATGGCTTGCCATGACCTTAAACTAGCAACCTTTCTTGCATTGCCATGGTCCAAAAGGCCTTAAACTAGCGTACAACCCACCATGGCCTAAACTTGGCACCTCGCAGCCTACCACAGCCCAAAATTGGCAACCATTTCCTTTTATTCATAGCCCAAAATGACCTTAAACTAGCAATCATCATGGCCCAAAATGGCCTTAAACTAGTAATGGCCCTTCTACCATGACATTAGATTGGCATGAGATCCACAAAGGGCTTAATCACATCAACTAGTTTCATTATTCACATTAAATAATCAAAAAAATAAACATGAAGTTTTACACACAATTCTCATCACAAAAGGTATAAGTTTTATTATATCTCTATTAGTAGGAGTACATAACATGATCATGTGGAAAAATGATCAAAGTGCAAAATTTCCCAACAGCAAGGCTACATCAAGTTAGCTCAACTAGTGGTGTCTAGTGGGGGTTGGGCCTCCTTCTCCTCCTCCTCTACTATTCCACTAAGGCCTATGCTACCACCTAGTACTTGTTTCAAAACAATGTGAAACAACAAATTAATCAGCAAGTGCAAAACTATAATGAAAAATTAATGTAAGAAATTGATATATAAAAAGAAAAAGCAAAACTAACCTAAGAGGGTCCTACATCAGACTCTGGAGGCAATCTATCAATGCCCTCCTCCAAGTGCCAAAGGATCTCAACCTCTGATAATCGCATCTAGTCCTCATGGTTGAGGTCAACATCTACAAGGATTCTGTCCTCATCCATAATAGTCCATGTAGCCCCTGAAAGCAAGGTAACCTCTCACTCTAAGGAATCACTAACCATTGTATGCTAAGCAAACAGCTCAAAGGCTCAGCTCCAATCGATTTCCTCAATAAACATCTCAAGGCAACAAGCCTTCACAAACTTTTCCTTGAGCTACTATAGGTAGGTATCCCACTCTCACTTGTAGTGATACTTATGGTCCTTCTAAATATGCCCCCACTTGCACACCTTGGCACTAAAGCTCTTCCACTCGTAAATCTTCTAGGAGAGTAGATCCATTTGCAACTGCTGCTAAATGATCTCTCGAGTAGCCTTGTTCTTGCCTTAAATTGTTTACAAATATCTAGCATAATCTATCTCTAACATTTTCCAAGTACCATCCTTCTATGCCCAAGCTAACAAAAAATCATAATAGGACTGGGGATCCTTATTCTTTGTGGTTAGGCTTGCCACTACCTCCTAGAGCTCATGCATGTGTTTCCATAGGTGCTCATTTGAGCACCTATAGGTCCACAACACCTTTGCACTAGAAAGCATGCACTTACTCACAGTCTCATACACATGATGAGGCACTTGCTCCACCTTAGTGGGATACTCAAGAATGACATCTGAGCGAGCTTCCTAGTTTAGATCCCAATGAAGCTTAGAGCCTATTAGCATACAATGAAAAAATCAATATTACTAACAAACTAAGCACAAAAGCTGTAAAATAGTTCAAGAAAGATGACACACATACCAAGTTTGGGATCTACCTATTGTATGTGATCCACCATGTCCTCCATGATGCCTTCCATGAAGGCAATTTTATCCAATGTCTCTACCCATGGCTTTATGCAGTGGGTAGGCAGTGGCAGTGGATCGCTGATACAAAAGTCTAAGATTACAATACAAACACAACACAACACTTAGCTATAACTAAGTAGTTAAAGGCTTAAAAGAAAATGGCAAGAGTAGATGGCAATACTAAGTGCTCACTAAGTAAGCCCTCAAATTGTAGTGCCAATGGATCTCCCAATTGCACACCATTGAAGAGGTTGGAAAAGTCACCCTCAAGGTGAAACAACCCCTTCACATCAAACTAGTGGAAGATCTCTATGACCTCTGGTGTCTCCCCCTTATGAGCTACCTCCTCTTCAACATAAGGAGGGGTCATGTCCATTGGACCTACTATCAACATTGCTACTTCCTTAGCAGCCCTCTTGCTTGACTCACATAGCGTAGCAGTACTAGCATAGTATAATAAAACAAAATAAAACAAAAACACATAAGCCAAATGCATCTATGATGTATACTAACTTGCAACCACCAAATGGAGTGTGGGTATCTTGAGGTGGACTTTCTTGATGCCTACTTTTCCAACTGTAGGGGGGGTCTCCTCTATTGGGTGCAACCTCTTAATTTTTTCCTTGGAAGGCCCCACCGTCTCTGCAATATATCACTCTACTCTCTTCACATCCCCAACAATAGTTGGTGGACACTCACCTGCATTGTCATGGGAATATAGTGATTGTGACCTCCCTAGATGTGCCTTTGTCATAACTAAATATGACTCCTCAATCCCTTCTAGGGGGTCCTGCACATGAGTAGTTGGGAACAAATGGTTAATCCATAGCTTAGACATCTGCCTACGATCCTGTACAACCCAACACCCACTATCCTTGATCACTAGGAACTCTGCAAGCTTTCGCAGATAGGCTACAAAGAATGCAAAGTGAAGGTGAGACATTGCATGCACATTGTGGAAAAGACTAGTAATATTTTCCTATAGCCCAATAAAGATGGAGGAGGCCTAGTTAAACCTGGTGCCCTTCTCTATGACCTTTCATATCATCCATGCCTGCTCCACCCCAAGGACCTTTCTTTGGGAGAGCAACTTAGGAAAGGCATAGGCACATAAAAGAGGGTAAAGTCTCTAGACCTTAGGCACATGCATGTTCCCAATCATGATGACTTTACCAAAGAAAGTGGTCCCCAGCCACTCTTCAATCTCCTCTTTTTAGTCCACCTCTCGGTTGGGCTTGTCAATGATTGATAGGCCCTCAGAGGGAAGACCAAAGAAGTCAACAAAGAAGGCATCATTGAGGTCCAAGATTACCCTCACTCCATGCACATGATTAACAAAGTAGCAAGCATCATGGCTAAAGGAGTCAACAATGGTTACCATCTCGGCCACTGGTGTGCTTGGGCTAAGGGCCAAGAAAAGGTCCATCAGACCAACATGCATAAGCCAACCACTCAAAGCCTTTAAGGCCTAATGGAACAACCACTCCTACGCCCCCTCTACATCACCATGCTTCATAATGAGGGTGGCCTCATTATAGCCAGTGGTGATCACTGTTACCTCTCCTAAAGTAACAACAATTGTAACATAGGCAAATGCAACATCAACATCATGCGATCAATGGGTGCATGAGAACAAGCAATAGAAGTTAAGCCAACATAATGGATATTCACATGGAACAAATAGTGTGTACAATGTAGATGGTGGTGTAATAAGCTCTTCGAAGATACGCTTATTGCTAGCCCATCCCTCATTAAGCTAATCATAGGTCCAACACCACTCAAATGCCTTCAAGTACTGGGTGGGATAGTTCTCTAAGTCCTCCCCCACCTATTTAATAACTATCTCTAGAATATACCTCTAGATTTGTATGGGTTAAAGTGAGAGCCCCTGTCTCATCATGAAGTTCCTCATCATCAACTTTAAACCTACCATTAAACATCCACAATCAATAGTTAGCAAATATAACATGGTCAAAGATAATGAGACATAACAAAAAGCAAGAGCACTTACCCTCCGGCACAATATATAGTTCCAAGTGGGTTCTGGAAGACTATATGTATATGCATGATAATAAAAATGGTGTTGCTCTTATTATAATAGGAGAACTTCAGCATGCTCCTGGCTAAGGGAAAAATGCTCATAGGACCTAGTCTCAAGCCATTTGCTTGATCACCACTACTCATGGGCTCATCAAAAATAAATCATAGTATGTCCTGATTTTCCCTAGCCAATAATGTCTCGGTGATGGTGCTTACAAACTCCACTGCCAAGTGTGACCACATGATCATACTAAAGTGTTGTAGTAGGTAAACTAAGAATTTGGATGTCCCTAGCCAAAACCACACTACCTAACAGCCTAACTTCATGTCGAGCATAGGTGTGTTGTGCATGGGCTTACTAATGCAAGAGAGAATGTTGATGAGCTCCACGACCACTAAGACAAGCTTTAGTGGCACCCTGCAATCACAAGATAGCAAATGAATGTTGTGTTAGCACACAACATATTGCATTTTGGCATAAAAAAAACTAACTTACACTTCACAAAAATTAGCAAATTTAGCTTAAAATGGCATAACTTAAAAATAAAAGCCTTAGGGTCCCCCATGGGGCCGCATGAGCATAGAACGTCAATACACATTTGATGTGTGTGATGCTCATTAGGGTATAGCATTAACTTAGCATTAGCATTTTATTTTACATCTGCACCATTTGCACCAACATAGTTTGCATGTTCTAGCATTTGTATGCTTAATTTGCAAAATTAGCCCTTTGTCATAGTTTTTGTGCATTAACCATTTTGTTTCGTATGGGGCATTCTTACCATTGCATTTTTGCACTTGGAATTTTACACATTTGGCATTCTAGCTTTACACTTAGCAATATTTTTTCAAAATTTTCTAAAATTTTTTTCCAACTCTAGGCAATGTATCATGGGATTCAAGAAACATTCTAACTATCTACTACACTCCCCAGAAACTGTAGCTAAAAGAAACCATCAAGATTTTTAACTGTTAGCTACACTCCCTAGGGAGTGTACCCCCAAAAACAAGTGGAAAATCAATAAAAACTTTCTAACTGTCGAGAGCATAGTATCCCACAATATCTAAAAAATAACTAATTTTGAAAAAGTGTTGGCTATGCTCCTTAGGGAGCATAGCTACCAGCACCTAAGCTTCCATCAGCATGTTCCTTTCACCCTGTAGTCCAATGTCATCGTGTGCCAACAATATGTGCTAGGGTACTTACCATGGCTATGGCCTTGGCAATCTCATTGGCCCCATTTACTCCCTCAGCCACCACACTTGTGGTCATGCCATTGTCCCTTTCCTCATCCCCATGACCTTCTCCCCACTTGTCCCTGTGACACCTAACCCTCCCTTTTCCCTCACCTTGCATTACCCCCACATCATAAAATACATCATGGCAAAATCCTATCCCCTAGCCACAGTTATTTTTATCCATAACCCTTGCCCCAATCTACCATCACCCTCATCCATGCACCAACACACAAAAAAAAGAGGAAACAAAGAAACCCTGATCACACACATCCTAACCATGGTCATTCTCACCCCATTTTGTGTCCTTCATGTGGCATGGCCTTAGAGAGGAAAATCCCAGTTCACTGCTAAGGAAAAACCCTTATTTCTTTTTTCTGTCCCTCAGCCCCATGCGTCACATCCCTCAAACTCATTCACCACAAGTAATCAAAATAAAGCATCCAACACATCAACACAAATCCATAGCCCACACATGCCTTCTCCCCTTGGTTGCAACTGCCAAGGTGGCCAAAGTGGTTGTGGTCCTTGCCAAGATAAGCTACCCTAGGATCCAAATCCAAACACAAGGAAGAAAAGTTAAAATTTGAAGAAAAAATGGTACAAAGAGGAGCAAGCATAGCAAATGTACCTGGCAATTAGCAGCACTTCCCTCTCCTCCACCTACACTTCCGGCAAGCCTTCCAGGGCTCACCTTCCCTCCTCCACATTAGCATGTCTGGGGTGTTGATGGTTACTGCAACACATCATATTGGTGCTATTCTTTAGCTATCACTTCAAACTATGCTATGCTCTATAACTCTTTGTTCACACATTGAAAAATAACAGTTTACCCTCAATGAATCACACATATATACCCTCCCAGGATAACTAAATGCACCACCTACTACATCAACACTCCCATACTTAGGCAAATTTTCCTAAGTTTCTTGTGGAGTGTAGCAAGAGGGGGCAAGTGTAGTTATGGGAGAGCATAGCAGCCAAAGTTAGAAAATTTTCTAAATCTTTTCTGACAATCCCAAACGTAGAAGATTTCTAAGATTTTTCTAGTTTCCTAGCAAACACCCAACCCAACTCCATGTTCTAGACACTCTTCACCTAGCTTGAATCAATGCACCTTGCACAAATCATGGTTCACTAAGACCTTAAACTTGCAAATTATGGTCCGCTAAGATCTTAAATTGGAAATCTATGGCCTGTTGAGGTCCAAAAATGGCTTGCACACTTGCTTTTCTAATGCTCACTTTTGCATGTTTAGGAAATTAGTAATCCAATTACTTTCCTCATGTTATGCACTTCGACTCTATTAAGATAGGTGTAGCTTGACATTCTATCCAGTTTTCTTGCAAGATATGTTGTAGGATTACAATACAAGCACATACGAGCATCTTCGTTCACCCTTAGTTCTCATCAGACTTCATGGTGACTTCATCAAATGCATTGATGCCCAATGCCTAGACCTTGAGCCCACAGCCCATGATAACTATGTAACATCCATAAAAGCACCACTAGATTGGCCTAACCATCTAATTAGGGCTTTTGATCTAGAGCTAGGTGATGTCACTGAGGATCCCCTCATCGAAGTCCTTGTAGCAACACTCAGCAACAAGGTGAAGACACTAAAACTTAGTTCCTTGTTAGAGTGTCAACAAATCCAAAGCATCACAAAGACACTCAATGATAACATCAAGGCATTTGCCAAGCCTACATCCTTGTATAGTGCAACACAATATCATCCTCAATCCTCGCATAAAACTAGATAAACAGAAAGCTCGTAAAGTTAGGACTAAGGTGGTGTTGGTAATCTGTGATGAAATTACCAGGCTCTACAAGGCTGGTTTCATTTGGGCTATTGACTTTGCAGACTCGGTCTCCAACATCATGGTTGTACCTAGAAAAAATGAAAGCATATGCATTTGCATAGACTTCTGGGATCTGAACAAGGTGACCATCAAAGATGATTTTCTGTTTTCTAGCATTGATTAATTGGTTGATACCATGACTAGTCATGCCTTATTATCCTTCATGGATGGGTTCTCTAGATCCAACCAGATTTGAATCAACCTAGAGTACCAAATCAGTACCACCTTCATGACCCCCTAGGGTATGTTTTGCTATATAATGATGCCTTTCTAACTAAAGAATGTAGGAGCAACCTACCAATGCACCATGATGTACATCTTTAATGACTACTTGTTGGACTTGCTCAATGACTATGCTGATCACATAGAAGTTAAGTCCAAAATGGTACATGACCACGTAAATGACTTAGACCGTGCACTCAAACATTACCTTAGATATGACCCTAGGCTGAATCCTAGGAAGTATGTCTTCGATGTTAAGATAGATCACATACTAGGTTTCATGGTATTAGAAATAGGCATATGCGTAGACCCCAATAAGGTTAAGGCCATCATCAACTTACCACCACCAACTAACCTTAGGGAGCTACGTAGGTTATAATGCAAACTACAATTCATATGTTAGTTTGAGTGGATAGCTTACTACCAAGAGGCATTCAACAACCTCAAATAGGAGTTGGCTCAACTTCCAATAGTTTACCCTCCACAAGGAGATAAACCTCTTTACATCTACCTTGCAACTTCCGACACCTCCATTGCTTCTCTACTCTTCCAAAAGTGAGATGATGGTTTAGAGGTCCCTGTATACTACCTAAGTAATGCATTAATGGCCCATGAAGAAAAATACAATGATGTGGAAAAGAACTGCCTCACTTTAGCCTTTGTACTTAAGAAGTGGAGACATTATCTCTTCCACAACTAGGTAAACATCATCTACAAAACCAATGTACTTCGGGCAACCACCACAAACATCTAAAAAAGTAGTTGAATCACACAGTGAAAAGTAATAATCATGGAGTTTGATCTACACTACATAGTGCAAGCATCAACCAAAGGTTAAGCAATAGCTGCATAACTCACAGCTTCACAAGTAAATGATCAACCAACCATAGATCCAAATTTTTTGGATGAGCATGTTAGCAGTATAAGCTAAGTGCCTACCAACTTTGAGGCAATTTACACTTCAATGGCACTTCAACCTCTCAAGGGGGTAGTGCTACTGTAGTAATCACATTTCCCTTTAGGGAGATCCGACCCTTTGCTTATTGCTTTACATTTCCTTGCACTAACAACGTAGCAAAGTACAAAGGTCTTCTTAGAGTTCTTATAGTAGCTTGTAACCTAGGAATCCAAAACCTAATAATCTCAAGTGATGCATAGTTAGTCATCAACCAAGTTAAAGAGGTTTACGCTTGTAAAGCACAACACTTACAAACTTATTATGACTTGGTGAAGCATTTACTTCAATGGTTTGCAACCATAGATATCCAACACATTCCCTGCAACAAAAATGTCATTGCTAACACATTAGCCACATTAGCCTTAAGCATTGCACCTAACATATTTCATGTCTTACCTAAATTAGTCATGAATTGCACCAAACCTATCACGCAAGTAACTAACATTGCATCTGTAGCCACAACAAGCATAGCTCACATGCAAGAGTGGTATGATGACATCAAGTCCTACCTTCAATAGGATGAACCTTTACAACATCTAACCACTACCCAAAAGGATGCAGTGTAAAAGTAGTCATGATAATACGTCATTGTGGGTCATGGCAAACTATGTCGTAGATCCTAAGATGGCATACTACCGACCTATGTTAGCAATTGCAAATCACAAATGATCATTGATCAAGTCCACGAGGGACTATGTGAAGGCCACATAGCACCTAGGGAAATAGCATTGAAAATCAAATGCTTAGGCTACTATTGGTCTTACATGAGCGCAATTGCATTTCGAAGGTCAAAACATGCAATGTGTATCAATGGCATAGTAACCTAATGCACGTGCCACCCACTAAACTACATACCACACAAATCACGTGGTCATTCCAACATTGGGGGTTGGATATCATAGAGCTCATCATGCCTAAGTCCTCTATAGGACACAACTTCACCATAACTACAACTAAATATTTTACCAAGTGGGTTGAAGCCATTTCCCTTAGGAAGACCACATCACAACAAGTTTGCAAATTCATCCTTGAAAATATAGTGACCCAATTTGGTCTACCCATGACCATTGTCATAGAAAATCGGCCATAGTTTAGCAGTGCAAAAACCAAAGCCTTCTGTGAATACCTTGGCATCAAGCTAGGTAGAGGCCACAAATAAGGTCATCATCAACCTTGTAAAAAGGATGCTTAGCAGTAGCAAATGATAATGGCATGAGAAACTAGTCTACACACTATGGGCCTACCACATCACATGCAAAACAATAATAGGTAAGATGCCATATAGCCTTTTGTATGGGTTTAAAGCAATTTTACCTCTTGAATTATACGTCTCATCACTCTATGTAATCCTCTTGAGCTTCATTGATGAGGCCCAAATTAACAAGTTGAGAACTATCGACCTCAATTCTATAGAGGAGGAGCACATGCAAATGCTTGATTGCATCAAATGGTACCAAGAGAAGCAATGGTAAAACCACCACCATAATCATCATCAATGATTGATCAGGAGAGGGGATCTAGTCTCAAGGCTATTTTTGAACCCGTGGACAAATTCTCAACCAACTGAAAAGGGCCTTTCTTGGTCACCAAGGCCTACAACAATGAAGCATTCAAGCTTGCTAATCTAGATGGCCATGAGTTTGCCAATCCTATTAATCATTCACATCTAAATTTGTATTATGCCTAGTACAAAACATTACATCAATGACAAAGCAAGGTAAGCAAGAGTCTGCTTTGACTATAAACTGGCATGGTGCATCTGCTATAACGTAAAACTAGCACAGTTTGTCCTTGGGCTACCATATTAAATCTACATCCACAGATAGTCTACTATGATGTTAAACTATCATAGCTCATTCTTATGCCATGGATTTAAACTGTTACAACATCCACTATCTGGTATGATGTTAATCTAGCACACGGTAGTTTGCTAGGACTATAAACTAGCACATCATAGTCTTCCAGGACCTTAAACTAGGCTCACAATCTACTAGGACCTTAAATTAGAATAACATGTGGTCTACTAGGACCTTAAACTAGGTTTATAGTTTAGCACATATAGCTCAACACACACAGGTTTTTGGATAAGCGAGTGTGAATCTTCCCATCCTCCATCATTTATCCACATCTCGATGGGCTAGGTGGGGTGGGACATTGTAGTTTTAGACTAAAGTTCACATCATCAAGAAAAAGCCTCTAGAACATTTGTAGTGTCATTGCCCTCAATATTTTGCTGATCCTTTAGAAATTCCCTTAGGCATTTTACTAATCTTCCAAACCTATCACCACAATTTCCAGCAGTACCACCCCTAGGCTATGCTAACAGTATCGCTAGCCTTGGGTGTTTCATCAATGGCTATGCTCACGTAATTTTTCTAGAATTTGATCTATGTATGGTAATGGAAAAAGGTATTTTTTTTATTTTTGTTTAACCTTCTATAATCTACATAGACTCTTCATTTTCCATCCTTTTTTGGTACTACAATAATGGGGCTTATCCATTCACTATTAGCTATTGGATAAATTATTCCTTCTTTTCAAAGTTTTGAAATTTCATCCTTAATAATTTGTTTTAAGGCTAGATTAATTAATCTTGAGGGAATTCTTACTAGTTTTACATTATCCTCTAGATAAATATGATTTTAGTAGATGTTTAATGAGATTCCTTCATGAAGGTCTTCACAACTCCATGCAAATGCCTTAGATTTTCTACGTAGAACTTCTAATAATTTTCTTTCTTACTCATTAGTAAGTTGGGAATTTATTATTAATGGTTTATTATGATCTAGGAAAACATACTTAAGTGTACTATGTAGTTATCTAAGATCCAAGGAATCTTTATTTGTTGGTTAAAGTACTTTTTCAATATTCCCTAAACCCAAATTCAAAATCTAGTCAAGGAGATCTTGTTGTTATTTAGTTGAGGGATCTAAAGGTCCTTCCTCAAAATTATTCAACACTAAAATTTTCCTATCTTGTGCCATTGCTGAAGTGGGTAAAGTGTAGAGCATTCTTGCTTCCTTCAAGTCTACATTTAAATGATCTTCTTTTATTCTATCATATATATTTAGTGTAAAAGTAAGATTAGAAAAGGGAAGTTGAAGTTATCCATATCTACAATTAATTATTACACCAACTGTTGCTAACCAATGTCTACCTAATATAATAGAAAAAAATTAGGATCTTTTACTTTCAAAACAACAAAGTCAATTGGGTATTTTCCTTTTTTTTTTCCTCAATTATCAAGTCCTCTAATATTCCTATGGGTTTTACATTTGAACCTTAAACCAATAATATTTTCATGTTTTCTCCTTTAATATCTTGTATCTCAAGTGACCTAGCCATTTTAAGAGGCATGATATTAATGTTGGCTCCTAAATTCAATAGGGAATTTTTAATTACTTGGCCATTTATTTTGATTGGAATGGTAGGGACTCCAGGATCTTGGTATTTTGGAATCTCATGATTTTGTATAAGTTGAGAAAGATTTCCATTTAAATAAACCTATTTAGGAATTTTTTCCTTTCTTCTCCTAGTGCATAATTCCCTTAAGTATTTGGTGTAAGGAGGTGTGTCTTTTACTACTTGTTCTAAAGGGATATGCAAATACAATTCACTAAACATTTTTTTAAAATGGGCTTTAGTTGTAAAATCCTCTTGTAATTGTTTAGGGAAAGGAGGTAAAACTAGTTGCCTAGAGAGTAATGGTTGTTCTTTTTCCTACTTGGTTGATCTTCCCCGTTTACTATTTGTCGCTGAATTTCTTCTTGTATCCCTACATCCGAAAATCTCACCTTCTTTTGGGGCTTAGGTTTAATTTCTTTTTCACTCCTTGTAGTGATGGAATGTAATTGCTCTTTATCCTTTCTTTGAGATGTAGGATTTGGTTCAAGTTGGGATGGTAATTCATTTTTTATTAAGTCTTGAAATCTCCTTCTAGTCTCATGCATGAATTGTCTACTTTCTTCTATGAAGGAAGTAAGGCTTTAGGTGAGTTTATCCAAGTGTTCATTAGTTGGATTCTGAAATGGCCTAGAGTTATTTTGAGGATCTTGTTGAGGATATTATTGTTGGTAAAATGATTGTTGAGGAAAGTTCATTGTTGGTTGGCTCTTAAATTGTTGAAAAGTCTTTACTACCTCTTGCATTTCCTCTTGACAATAGAATAAGATTGGGTAGTTTGTTTGATCATGTTGGGGACTACCACAAATGTTGCACATTTCTCCTTGAATTCCATGAACTTGTTTTTTAATTAATCATGTCAACTCATCCTTTTTTTATTTAACTATTCTATTTTTTGAGTCATGTCGTGCATGATATTAGCTTTTGGCCAACGTTTACTTTGATCTACTAACGAATCTATGATTCCCCAACCATCTTTCAGGATCACATTTAAAATATTTCCTCCACATGCAAAGTCAACATTTTACATAAAATAAGGTAATAAGCCTTCTACAAAGATTTGAATTAGTTAATGGGCTAGGAATCCATGGTTTGGATTTCTTAAGCATAATCCTTTAAATCTATCAAAGGTACTCTCATAGTCTTTATCCTCATGTTGCATAAAACTCATTAATTACTTGCTTAATGAATATAGCCTATCATTAGAAAGAAATCTTTCTAGAAAAGCATTCTTCAATTCATCCCATAAACTAATTTATGTTCTAAGGGTTTGTAGCCAAAAATAAGCTTTGTCCTTTCAAGTTGATTTAAAGGTAATCATCTTAGTTCTATCTTCAATTTGAGGTGCTAACATGGATAATGTTGTTTCAAATTCTCTTATGTGGGTAATCAAATCATCATCATTTTTTCCTTTAAGGAGAAGTAATAAATGAATATTTTTAACCTCTACATCTCTTCCTTGTGGAAAAACTAATGGTCCATGAGCTGTAATGGATGTTATTTGATTCAAAAACTCCCCAAGGGTTTGTCCTGGGTAGGGCTAACCAATTGGAACATTGGAACTCAAACCACCAAAGGAGAGTAGAATTGAACCTAAGGAAAATAGAGGAGATGTATGATGTAAAGATGATTCCATCATGTAAGTAGAGGTTACTATTGAGGTTACTATAGGATTTGGTATAGAAATAGAGACTAGTGGTGGAGTTTGTAAATTCAAAGTACTTACTAGTTGGGTGATATCTCTAATTGTGGTCACATAAGTTGATATTGGAGTAGTACTTAGATTTTGAGATGTTGCCCTTATATTTGAACTCATGGTTGTAGTTGGAATATCAAATAGAGGATTAATAGATATGGAAAAATTATGTTGTGCTTTTTCTTTGATATTTTGTGTTGTCAAAGGGGAAGATAAATTAGATCTTGATTGTATTGGTTCCTCTTGGTCTTTTTTTTTTTTGAGTGACTTTTGTACATTTATAAAGGCTAAGAGTTCTCCTAGAAGGTTGAATTCATGTTGGTTTCTTTGTTGGTTTCATTTAACAAGAACATTCTTCATTGGCACATTCATGGGCTATCATTCCTAAGAATTTACAAATTGATTTAATAACTCCTACTATCATGACTTTAATTGTAACTTTTTTAACAGTTTCAACTAGTTGTATAATAAGAGGAGCTGATTCCTAGGATTTTTCCTTATTTTTGGATTTTTCAATGCAAGATAGTCAAGTAAAAGAAACCATTTCTCAAATTAATTAAATAAAATAATAAAATAAAATGTACCTAGAATATGGAATTACAAAATGAAGTTAAAACATACAAAACTCTTAATGATGATTAACTCTACCAGCACGAGCTAGCCAAAATTTAGTAAATTAACGAGCTATCCAAAATTCAGTAAATTAAAGAGCTAGCCAAAATTCAGTGGTGAATACTGCTAATCTTTATCTTCATTTATTTTGTTGTAGATATTGTCACATCTTCTATGAATGACCCATGAGTCATATCCCATGGAGGAATGGTTTAAAGTCAAAAGATCATCAAAACATAAAACCAATAATTAGATCTAGACTTAATTTAGGACACCATACTTATGGTTGTCACCCATAAATAAAATCAACAATATTCACCTTAACTTCTAACATGTCATTTTGGTTAAGTAGGAACAAGGAATTGGTAAACCATTTCCCCTTCAAAGCCTCATGGTGCTTCTCCTAGTGTTGATCTCTCTTGCATTGTGTTTTAATGGGATAGTAGTCCTAATAGTTATGGTCATGCATAACATACTCTCCTTGAAGATCATGGATGCCTAACCTCACAAGAGTTTGGATTAGCATTCCAAGTATATATCAATAGACAAACATTACAATGTTTCCATCCATATCTCGTCACTATTGTTATTCATCCTGATGTAGGATGAAGGTGAAGTTAGGCACATATTCATCTAGATGAATATATACCACCCTACATTCTTGAGGCACTAACAATTTAGTATCATCACACTTATGAGAAGAAGAAATTTTGCAATTAGAATAAGATATCAATGTGCTCAAATTATTATATTTATTTTTAAGATGATTTTGACCTTAGGGTTCATCCAACAATGTTAATGATTTTCACTATGCCTAGATAGCATACATTTCAAACAAAAGGGAGTCCTCGGCAATGGTGCCAATGACGAGTGGGAAGTATCCCCTATGCCCAACCATAAGAATCACTTAAATGTTCACATGTAATCTAATCAAATTTTGTGGACCTCTTATCTTCCAGTACACTATCCTCTAGGAAGTGAACTTTCCCTAACAGTCATTCATTGTTTTCCCAATTACACTTGTGATATGCAAAGGTATGGTAAAGTGCAATCAAGACATATGATTTTTATTATTTTTATGTTTTATGTTTTGGGTGCTTTAAATTAGGAATGAAAAAAATGAAGTAATGTAATTGCTAATTTAATCTAACTAACTAACCAAGGTCTAACTAATCCTAACATAAGCATCTGATCATACTTTTCATACACATCTTGAACACGTATAACCTTACTAGGTTACCAAATGTTAAGCATTACTAGGATTACCAAGCATCATGCACATGCTCCAAGTGGTCATACTTATATGCTTAATTAATCACTATTTAATCTAGCTTAACCTAACTTAATTTAGCTTTATTACTTAAAAGCACTAAATAAAATTACTGAAGAAATTGAATGCATGAGAAAATATTTAATCTAGCCAAAGTGCTACAAGGTTTATTAGAAAGCTCATCTTTATTGCCACACACACTGTTGTGCTTAGGTACAACCATGCTCAAATAAAGGTCCATACACTCAATGACTCATGTTGTGGGTACTTGGGAAAATATTTTAACTCTAGGAAAGAAAAAATACAAGATCTCTACAACACTATGACAAAGATTGCCATAAATATGATGGGTGAGCATGTATTTATAGGTGAAATTAGACACTATGTCGATGAGGCCACATCAATGCATCAAATCATGCATCAACAAGGACTAGTCAACAACACCTAGTCAACAAGGCCTAGTCAATGGGGCCTAGTTAATGTAGCCAATCTACAATTCATCACAATCCCACCAACAACAAGCTTATTATCCAAGTGGACCTCCACCATAATCATATGAGCAAGATCATCAGTGGAAGAAACCATAGTCATGGGGGATGCCACTGCCAAGGTAGTAGAACCCTTATAGGTAGCCAAATCCATATGGTACTATGTTCAACAATCCTTGTCTCTGCATGACTCATCTAGTCATGCTTCTTTTCAACATCACTAGTACCCTTTGAAGTACTATAGAGCTCACTCTCCATCTCCCATAGGGGAGCCCCCATTTCATTAGGGGTTCTCCTCATCCTTTTGCACATGTCCCTCCATCCTCAACTCAATTACCACCTACTCCATCTATGCAGGGTAAGATTCCTACATAGCCACAACAATGTAATGCTACTAGGGCCATTAACTTATAATTGATTCTTACATCGAGTGGTTCAAAACCCAAATAGAAAAAAATTATTCTTTCAAACCAATAGCCCTATAAAGACCTCCTTAACTTGGGTGGTTGGTCACCCTATGTCTCCTTCATCCTCTACATATATTTCCTTTGAGAACCCTTCAAACCAAATGCCTCCCAAGATCCACACAGTTATGTTAACCCACATTGTATCCAATTGGATCAAGGCTAGCAACCTTCCCAAGAAATGAGCCATGCAAGGTTCTTCTTTATTACTGGAAGTCCCCTCATCTACTTGAAGATTTCTAGACATGAGTCATGCAAGGCTCTTCTTGATTCAAGTTCTAGTATTAATCTAATTCCTCATCAAATACATAAAGATTGAAACCTACCTACTCTCAAGAAGAGCAACATTCATTTAGAATTGAAATATTACTCCATCATTGTTCCCTTGGGACTAGTGAAGGACATTGTGACCACTATCTATGGGTGGTATTATCTTGCTAATTTCTTGGTGATCAAGATTGGCAACTACAACAAGGATTACCCAATCATTATGGGAAGGCCTTAGTTGAGCACTACTAATGTGTGAATGGGAATTAGATATATTCTCCTAGAAATTTTCAAGGAAAATACATTCAAAAAGATCTAGAGGAAGAGAGTTCCATGCATTATGTGTAGCGATACAAGGTGCAACTATGTGTAGAAGTTGTCATCTATCAAAAGCACATCAATCAAAGAATGTAGACAATGTGTAGATGAATTTGAAATCCAAAAGTGCCTATATGTAGCATAAACAAAACAAGAGAACACCCAATGGCTGACAACTAATCCTAAAAGTAATACACTTTGCATGAAACCAACTGAGAGCTTAACATGTGCTTATGTTGAAGGCATGGATGAACTAGAGCAAGTTCATCACCAACTCTCAAATGATGATCTTGATAATACTTATTGGGAAGAGTTATAAATCCATGAAAATTTTAAACAAAAGCCCTTAGATTTGAAAACTCTACCTACTGACATGGAGTATGCATTCCTAAAAAATGACAAGCTAGTAATAATCAATGCTAACCTTACTCTTAAATAAAAAGAGAAGCTCCTAAATGTGATTAACAAATAGTCAATAGTCTTTGCATGGTCATATCTTGAACTCACTAGGACTTATCCTAGGATATGCTAGCATCGCATCTATACTAATCCTTCCATCAAGCCAAAGAGGTTGCCACAGCAATGGTTGAACCCCAAATTAAAGTAGATTGTCAAAGAGAAAATTGAACTCCTCAAGGCAACGTTCATCTAACCAATTACAAATAACAAGTGGGTTAGCTCACTTGTGATTATGCCAAATAAACATGGCATGTGGAGGGTTTTTATTGATTTTAGGTTGTTGAACATGGTAACCTACAAAGGTCATTTTTCATTTTCATTTGTGGACCAAGTGTTGGACACTATCTTTGGGCATTGTTATTACAACTTTTCAAATGGTTATAGTAGCTATAACCCAATTCATATTGCACCAGAGGATTAAGCCAAAACAACATTCACAAGTTCCTAGGGACTTTTGCATATAAAAAGATGCCTTTTGGTTTGTGCAATGTCCCTACAACATTCCAACGTCTTGTCCTAAGTATTTTTCAATAGCAGATTAGTAGCAAGATGGAATTCTTCATGGATGAATTCTCCACCTATGGCACTACATTTAAGCAAGCCTTAGACCACCTTGAGCAGGTGTATAAAAGGTGCATGGAGACTAATCTTTAACTCAATTGGCAAAATAACCATATGATGGTCCAAGAGGACATTTGTTGGGGCATAAAATATCACAAGCAAGGATTGAGGTGAACCCTAAAAAGATTAGGATCATCTAAGAAAATAACCTGCCAACTGAAAATCATTAAAGATGTCTAGTCATTTCTTGGACACACTCTACTACTTGTAATTCATAGAGAATTTTTCTAAGATCGTGAAACTACTGGTCAAGTTGACAAATAAAGATGATTCATTCATATGGACCAAGGAATGCAAAAAAAGCATTTCGGAAACTTAAGCAAAAGATTGTAGAAACTCCAATTCTATGAGGACTTGATTGGTTCCATCCATTTCATATCATGATGGATGCATCGAACTATGCCTTGGAAGCTATGCTTACATAACTAAATTATTAGAAACATCCTTATTATATCCACTATGCAAGTCAAAGCATTATGGATACATAACTCAACTACACCACAACAAACAAAGAGCTAATGATGGTGGTGTATGCTTTAGGGAAATTTAGGTACTATGTGCTTGAAAACAAAGTGTTTATATACACTGACCATTGTATCATTCACTTTTTTATAAAAAAGTTGAAAATGAACCCCCGTGTCATATGGTGGCTAGTGATCTTGCAAAAGTTCAATCTTACAATGGTATATTGAAATGGCATTAAGAATGTGGTCACTAATCACTTATTTTCATTATGATGGCATAAGAAAGAGGAGGAGAGCCCATTCTTTGATCAATTTCCTAATGCATTCCTCTTTTCTGATGTAATAAATAAATAAGTGCCCTATGAACCTAAATGGTACAATGGCATCCTCACTTATCTTCTTACTCAAGAGATCCCATAAGACTTGGACCACCAAAAGAAACAATAGTTTCTTCACCAGCCAAATGTTTCATGGAAATCAATAGAAATCTTTACAAAATGTGCATTGATGCCTTGATTCATTGGTATGCCCCTAATGCTAATTAACTATGTGTTCTCCAAGACACTCACAAGGATCCTTGTGGGGACCACTATGCAGGGAGATGCATGGCCATTAAGATTCTAATGGTAGGGTATTATTGGCCAATAATATTTAGGGATGCCCACCAATTCATCTACTCCTGTGAATGTTGTCAACAAGATGATAGGATAACCACTTAAATGGAAGGACCTCAATAGTGGATCCACCCACTAGAATCCTTCAACATTTTGGGCATAGACTTCATGGATCCCATCACACCCATGTCAAATGGAAATGAGTACATAATAGTCATTGTTGATTATTGTACAAAATGGGTAGAAGCAGCATCCATCATCGACTGTACATCTTTTAGTGCTACTTAGTTTGTACTATAGAATGTTGTAAATAGGTTTGGAGTGCCATGTGCACTGATTTTTGACAATAGTACTCATTTTACAACTACTACTTTTCGCAACCTTATGTAACACTTGGGGGTTGAACATAAGTTAACAACACCCTACCACCCCCAAACGAATGGTTAAATAGAGGTTACTAATAAGGAAATCTCAAAAATCCTAATGAGAAAAATTAGCAAATATAGGAGAGAGTGGACCACAAAAAATCAATGATGTTCTTTGAACCTACTACTCCACATGAAGACTCCCTATAAGCTACTCTTCCTATGAGCTAGTGTACAAGAAATTACCAACTCTTCCAATTCAATCTGAGCTCCATACACTCTCAACAAACTATGACCTTGATCTTGACCTTAGCCTAGCATAAAAAGAAATATTGATTAACCTTAATGTACTAGATGAAAATAGATTGGTGGCCCTATCATTGAATGAACTGCACAAGGCATTCAACAATAAACACCATGACCTTAGGATAAGGAAAGTAAAATTTCAACCTGGAGACAAGGTCCTCTACTAGAATCCCACAGATGTATTATAAAAGACTAAGTTTTACACATTATCGGAAGGACCTTATATCATTTTCAAATCTTATGGGGTCATGTTGATCTACAAACCTGAGAGCCTAAACAAAAAGCAACTGGTCAACATGCAACAACTTAAACTTTTTCATCAGCCCAAGCAAGCTAGTGTAAGCAACACCACCTTGGATGGATAGCCATGCTCAATTTTTTGGCTCTCCTCCTTTCAACCTAGTCATGGGAAAGATGGTCATTCATGTTAACCATATTAGTGGCTCCATAGTTTTTCTAAATTTTTGTTTTACACCTCCTTTGTTTTTATACCTTTTTGTTTTACACTTTGTTATTTTTCCTAATTTTTATTTACAACATCATTAGTAAATTTTAAATTTCTTGAATATTTTATAATTTCTTTTATATTCTACTTTATTTTGATGTGATTTTTTCTTGTTTTCTAATAAAATGCTTTATTGCCAATAGAAAATAGTGATGTTGTAGTTATTTTCTAATGGTGGTTTGTACTTAATATTCTTGATTGCTAATGTCTATTTTCTACTTTTGAATTTTTATGACTAATGACTAAGACAAAGTTTCTTTTTCATGGAACAACTAGTGAGTCCACATCATCCACCCATCCACTAACTCTATGGTCTTCTTGGTTTTGGAAGTATGATGTCCCTTTTTCATTAATAAAACTATGATGAACTTGTGACCTTGGTAGTTTTCAAATTGGGGAAGAATTCAAAGGCTTGAAAAGGATGTGCATTCAATGGAATTCAATACTCTTTGTACCTTTCTATCTACTTAAGCGCAATTATGTTTTCATGGATTTCTTACCTTTCCATGTTGACCAATAATAGGAACTTAATAAGTATTTGCATGTTGTGGTTCCTATCCAAAAATTCATTAAAACATAAAATTCACAAAAAAAAAAACATGATGGTAATTAAAAGCACTCCCCTTAAACAAAATAGTGGACTGCAAGCACTAGTTATGGGACTAGAAAGACATGTTACCCATGCCTGAAGGTCCTCTCTAACTAAGGCCTTTTTTTCACTTCCAGCTTCTATTTTTGTCTCAAATAAGGAATGTTTATTAATCTATGGAAGCATTCTTATGTCTCGAGGGGGTGATTTGGTCTTATAGTGGTGATTGAAAATCACTGAAAGTAGTTCATTTTGATCTAGACTAAGGATGGACATTATGAGGTCATTTAACCATAATATTCATAATAGATTTCATGTAACCACAATTCAAAATTCCATCTCACCCTCTTTATCATCTATCAATTCTTTCCATAATTCATCTCATTGCCAATTTCCATGTCTTATTGAATGTCTTAGTTTGACGTGTTGAAATTCTTAGGTAGATTTTTCTAGATTTAGTTCTTAACTTTTCATAACCATTAATCTACTATGGGGTCCATGGACTCCTTATTTGAGTTTATGCAAGGTCACAAAAAGGGCATGAGCTTGCTATGGGAAGGATCCACTTGCATATCTCTTGGTTAGGGTAGTTAAGTTCCTTATCTTTAGGCATTTTGACGATCAAATCTTTCATGCGCTCCATTGATTACATCCAGTTGTGCACTCCTTAAGGAATTTTCTCTAATAAGATTTCATTATCCCATAATTCTCCAATTTTTTCAAATTCCCAAACCTTCTTCTAAGGTTTTCATCATGTTCACAACTTTTCTAACTCTCTATGAATCCCAATTTCGTAAGAAAGATCCTTGTATTTTTCAATATTTTTAAAGTAAAAAATTTTGTCACCTAGCTCCATTGATGGGATCTCATATATGTGTCTCTCCTATCAACAAGACCCTATCTATGTAAGGAAAAAATCCTATAAATATTTTGCAAACAAGGACATCTTAGTATCCTACTTGATGAAAGCTATCGTAGAGGCCCTTGGGTTATCAGAAATGAGGGCAAACCTTGCTGAAATCCCCATGTTAGCAAATCCTAGCATCAAGAAGGAAGGTACACAGTGGTGTTATGAAGTCAATTGTAAGGAATTTTCCATGCTTACCATGGAAAAATCCACATATTTTAAGATTGTACTCTTTCACCTAAATCTAATGGTAAGGCCACGCAAGATCACAGCCTTCTCTGCTCATGTGTGTGCTTCTCTAAGTAGTAGATTCCAAATTAACCTTAATAGCTTATCTATCTTAAGATAGAGAACCAATTTAAAGAAAATGAACATGGAAGGAAGTCACTCCCCTTCCCATCCCTCATCTAGAAATTATGCAAGAGAGAAGGCATGACTTGCTATAAAAATGACGTTGTCCAACATGCTCCGTTTACTTTCTAGGTGGAGATGATGAAGGATAAGGTACCTACTAAAGTCATTCAAGAAGATGAACAGTGAACACCACCTTCATCATCCACTCACAAAACAACACCAAAGGCCTATGCTCCCCTTAAGTGCATGTGCAAGATTTGAGAGCAACTCTTGCAAGAGCAAGAGCAACAAGCAAGAACAAGTGGCAGTGATCCATCTATGTATCACCCATCGATCAGTCACCTTAGTGAAGTGGCTCAAACAATCAACCAAATGAAGGGAGGTGAGCTAATTTTCTCATCCCAAAGAACATAGCTACCTACAAGATCAAATCCTAATGCTTGAGAGGTAACAATATCTCTTTCACAATAGGAGAAATTCCCAATAATCTCTAGGAATGTCACTAATTTTTTGATGAATTTGGAGAAGGGAAAGGGAGCAATTATCTTGGTGATGTAGAATCATGGGTAGGAGACAATAGTAGAGATGGTTGTTAATAAAATTACTAAGGCATTGAATGCACCTACATCTATACTAGATGTTTCTACATTCAAAGATGTGCAAAAGTTCACACAAATAGTTAGTGGTAGATTGAGTGCATCCCAACACAAGGAGTTGCTAGACCAACTAGTGGGAATGGGCAACTAATTCCTAATGTCTTTGACCATCTAGACACAATTACTGCAACCCAATCAAAGCTACTAGAAGTGAGGGGCAAGTCCATTATAATTGAGGGGCAACTCAAAACACCCCAAGAACAAAACCAACACTTGGCTATAGAGGTTGCTAAATTAAGAACCCATATTGTTGATCCTACATTTCTCAACCCTACATTGACAAGGGATGAATCCTTTAAGTAGCTTGAAGATAAGCTTGAAATGGTTGAGAATGAGAAGGAGACAATCATCTTTGATGAATCCATGGCCAATGCCAAAATGTACACCATTAAAAAGGACTTAGTTTACACATGCCATGAGAATGCAATTTTGACCACAGAAAATCATCACCTGTGCAACGTTGATGTATAGAAGTAGCAAATCTAATATTTTATCCATCCACAGCAGGAGTAACTAGCTAGAGTAAATAATGAATTAAGAAGATTAGTAGTAGAAAATAGAAATCTCTCCATGAAGGAAGTTTGAGCCCTTTCCCAAAAATATGCAATAGAGATAGCCATATGGAAAAATGAGGGTCTCAAATTTGAGAGAGTTAAGAACCATTACAAAGATCAAGTTGGTCTATAGAAAGACATCAACGAGAAACACATCCAAATGATTGATGAGTGGCGAGGTACCCCTACACTCAACCATACAAATACGAGCATAGCACACACAATCTGGTCAAACTCTGCAAACTAAGTGCCTACATGCCTCATGGAACACTTAAGGTTAATCATTAGTTGTCTTCCCAAACTTACTTGTAGTTTTCACAGTTCTATGGTTAAGTAAGTCTGAGGTATGTTATTTTTATGTCTTTTCTATTTTATCTCCTATGCTAATAAGGTGAAGGGTGAAGAGACTAATTCACTAACTTTAACTAACTAACTAAGACTTAATTAACATAGTGTCAGCATTTGTTCCCACTTACCATTCACACCCTGAATCGATGCAACCTTGGTTACCAAACGCTAGTCGTTAATGGGATCACCAATCGTAACGCACATGCTCGAAGTGGTTGTACTGAGGCACTTAACTAGGAGAGAAGGGTTGAGAGAGATTTAATGAACTAATAAAGCAATTAAATAATGAATAATAAATAACAGTAAATAAAATCCTAATTAGCCTATTCCATGCACTTCAAAGTTTATCCAAGAAGTTTGTCTTTATTACCGTACACAAACTTGTGTTCAAGTACATTATTTGATCGAATAAAGATATGTTCACTTTGGAATTCCTACTATGGGCACATGGAAATTAATCTCTCTCTGGAGAGGTAAAACTGCCAGAGTTTCCCTACAGTCTAGGCCTAGAATTTGAAACAAGGAAGAGCTGCCTCTTATTTATAGACTTGGTGGTGCACCGCGATATCGCCTTCATGATATCATGGGGGACGACGCGATATCGCGTGGGATACGATATTACGGTGATCGCAATATCACGTACGCGATATCATGGCCCATGCGACATCGAGTTCCATCATACCCTCATGACTAAATGAAAACTCATCCTTGAGTTCCTTACAAAATATTGGGAAGGTATGGGATTATTGACTCAAATGGAACTAATGGTGAATGGGATGACATGTGAATTGATCATCATTACAAGACAAGACAAAACTGGTGTTCATGACAATAGGGGTGAACACCTTATTACATTTGACATTAGGCCTTATTTGGCAGCTAAGAGAGAACAGAGAAGAAGTCTGTTGCTGCCAACGTCAAGATTGCACCTTTCTTTGTCCATCCGTAAGTGCGCCATCAGTCTTATTCCTTGCATAGCTACTTCAGCACCGATCAGTTCCAAGTGTTTTCTCTAGATCCAATCCATTGTTGCATGATTGTCATCTACACACAGATAACACAATCTTGTATTAGCAAGGGTAAGTGAATTTTCACACAGTCGATACCTTGCCTCAATGAAAGGTCTATTGGCCGGGTTGTGGTATGGCTGATTGCAGATCTGGAGATATATTAATGATAACTACCAAAGGTGTATGGGTTAGGATAAAATCAAAAAAATTGGGCCTCATACTCCCATGACTAATCGTGAACCTCCGGTAGCGAGAGAATGAAAAAGGAAAAAGAACAAGAAAGATAGAGAAAAAAAGAAAACTATTACGTTGATGAAATGGATGTCAAGATGGAAATGAACAAAAGAAAGTGGATTAAGAAAATGTTAAGGGAAAGAATTTAATGGATGCACCAAATAGGAATGCCAGTGGATCCTCCCCAAAGTAGGCTCATGCCCTTAATGCCCTAACAAACCCACATTTGAAGAGTCCGTAGGCTCTGGGAATGTCCTTTGGAACAAGAGTTAAAATATTAACCGTAAGAATTTACTAAAAAGAAAACAATTCATCTACCAAAATATACACTAATGATACAACCAGAAATGAGGTGAATAATGGAGAGAAGGATGGAGAGAGGAGAATGGAATGGAATCTCAAGAACAAGGTGGTGTACAGCCCCTTGTGTCTTTCATGATTAATGTGACTTGGTAAATCTCATGCCAACTCCGGCCTCAAACAAACCACATCCAGTGACTTCGCATTAATGCATTCAGCCAATCCATCCACTTGAATAACAAGAATGCCTTCCACCAAGAACCACCACCATTCTGAAGAATGGGAAGCGAGGAGGGCCTTAGTTAGAGGGAACATTTTTATATTAGTTCCATAACCAATGGGGTGTGCTTTGAATTCTCACTTTTTATTTTTCTTTTTCTTGTTTGTTGTTTGTTTTTTTTTTGTTGTTTGTTTTTTTCTTGTTTTTATGCGTGAGAACCACACCATGCAAAGACTTATTATTTTTATTGACTCAGCTTCCCGATAATTGGGTAACGTCAAAACGATAAGAAAACTCAAGAATAAAAACATCCAAGCACCCAAGAGAATGGCCAACACAAATGCATCAAGTTCCCTTGAAGTCACACCCTTTTCAATCCTTGAGTCCTTCCTTAGTTTGAGAAATACCCAGTCACTGGTTCGTTAATATTCTTATTAGAAAGGGACTATACATTTCCAAGCCAAGAGAGACCATGGACTTTTGTGGATGAAGTGAACTCATTACCTGCGATATCAAAAGAAACATACCTTAGTATCAACATCATAACTTAAAGGTAAAAACCAAACATTGGCAATCAATAGAAAAATAGTTCATACCATCATGAAGAACACTTATTAGGTGACAAACTCACAAGATGGATAACACACACACACATGCATACAAAGAAATGAAAAAGTATGAATGATGTTGTAAAACAAAAACAAGAAAAGTTAAAGAAATTTGTAAAAAAAAATGTGTAAAACAAAAACTAAAAAGAACTAAGGGCCTCCAATGATCAGCATAGGTGGGCATCTCCCCCATGACTGAATGGAAAGGGAGAGATCCGAAATAATGAATGCCTATTTGAATTTTTTAAAAGTGTCCAGCTTCTCCCAACTGATGTTCTTAGATTAAGGGGTGGAAGTCAGCAACGCTCATATTCCAATGTATCTATGCCTTCGTTGTTAGTGTGGGTTGTTCCCCCAGTTCATTCCATGCATGTTGGTGGGCTGCTTTCTTGATCAGCTATCAACCACTAGGTGTTCTATTGTTGTGTGGTTGCTACATATAGACACTATTCTATTTGTGTTTCTTGGGCACACCAATTACATGAAGGAGATGCTGAGCATTCCTCCATGTCATCACCCTCTGAGTCACTATATGTGATGCATGGAACTTTCTTCTTCTTGATCTTTCCATAAATTTTTACCTTAGATATCTCCAAGGAAAGATCACAGATCCCTAGGAATGTATCTATTATACTTAGCCATGGCCTTCCCATTATAATTGCGAAGCCCTCGTTGTTACTATTGACTTCTATCACCAGGAAATCGGTTAGGTATGACCAACCACACACAGTGGTAACGATGTCCTCCACCAATCCTAAGGGAATGGTGATGGACTGGTCAGCCAGCTCAAGGTGAATATTTCTCTTCTTGAGTTGGGGCAAGTTCTAGGCTTGATACATTTCTTGTGAGATTAAGTTGACTCTGGAACCTGAGTTAAGAAGAGCCTTATGTGGTTCATTCCCAGTGACTTGTAGATAGATTAAGGGGCTTCTAGGATTAAAGAGTTTCCTAGGAAGGTGGCCTACCTTGATCCAATTGGTAACGGTATGTGTTAACATAACCATATGCGTTAAGCTCTGTTGTTGGACTGAAGGGGCCCTGAAGTCTTGGATGGTGGAGGAGCATGTACAGACTCAACTACTTGTTGTTGTGAGAGCTTTTCTAGGCTTTTGGTTTTGAAGAAAGGTCTTCTTTTCTTGTAGTTGTTAGTACCAATAGGGGGTTTAATGTTTACAGCTCTCGCAGCGTTACGTTGCTGCGGTTGAGTGGGGAGTTCCCCTTGCATTGTTGGAGCTGGTGGTAGTGGAACTACCGACGGAAGAGTGGCAGATGGATTTGGAGGATGGTATGGATGTGGAGCATCTCCCAAAGGAGAAGGTGTCTTTCTAAAGTACTCCCAAACTTGGTAGTGACGTTGGGGAGTTGTGTGACCCATAGAGTCACTTGGAGAAATCGGCTGCTGCATGTAATAGCCATAAGGATCAGGTTGCCGGTAATGGTATTGTTGTCTAGGTGGTGGCATCCCCCATGACTATGGGTGTTGCCACTGCTGATGTTTCCCGATGGGTTGTAGTGGAGTTCCACTTGGATAGTACGTTAACAGTTGGCGGAACTGCCTTGGGTTACCTTGGGGATAAGGTAACCTTCAGGGTGTTTGTCGTTTGTCATTATTCGATGATTGGCCACATCAATGGGATGTCGTCAATGCAACCCCATCGATGGGATGCCGTCAACATAGGGTTTGACCCATTGACATGTAACTATCAACAAGGCNTTTTTGATAAACCTTGCAACATTTTGAAATAGATTAATTATTTTCTTTATGCATTTAATATTTTAAGAAATTTCCTTTAATGCTTTAAGTAATTAAAGTAATTAAATTAAGCTAAATTAAGCTAGATTAAGATAGATTAAATAGCGATTAATTAAGCACATAAATACGACCACTTCAAGCATACACTTGGCACTTGGTAATCCAAGTAATGCTTAATGTTTGGTAACTTAGTAGCATTAAATATGTTCAAGATGTGTACAGAAAGTGGAAATGGATGTTTATGTTAGGATTAATTAAATGTTAGTTATTAGATTAAATTTGCAATTAAATATCTTTATTTATTATTATTTATTTTTAAGCAACTTTGAACATAAAACATAAAAATGATAAAAATCATATGCCTCAGTTGCACTTAACCATGCCTTTGCATTTCACAAGTGTGATTGGGAAGACAACGATTGTAATAGTTAGTTTCACCTCCTATAGACTAGTGTACATAGAAGGCTATAAGCCCATGGAATTCGACTGGATCGCATGTGAACACTTAGTGATTCATATGGTTGGAGGTAGGGTCTACTCACCACTCATCATACGTCAATGCTAATACAACCATTTCCTATATAAATGCACATACCCCTCACATTTATGACACCTTTTGTTCATTACCTTAGCCAAACACTTACAATCTCTTCCCATAGAAGTTAGAATACTTTTCTCTAAGTACTCACAACATGAATTTAAGTGATTGTACGGCATTTTATTTGAGTGCATCTATACTTAGACACATCTGCATGAGTGAACAAAAAAACAAGTTTTCTTCTATCCATTGTAGCACTTGAATTAGCATAGCTCTACTTTTCAGCAATTTACTTTCTTGTTATTAAGCAATTAATATTATCATTTGTAAGCAATGTTAGCATGACCACTTCAAGTAGAATATATTAACACTTGGTAATCCCCTTAGTGAATACTTGGTACACCCAATAGTATACACTTGATAACCTAGCAGTGTTAATATACATTCAAGATATGTATAGAAAATGGGAATAGATACTCCACATTTAGGCTAGTTAGTTCACTAAGTAGTTAATTAGTTAATTAATTTAAATATTAAAATTTTATTTACTTAATCATTTAGTGAGTGAAGAAAATAAAAAAAAGCATAAAAATAAATATCTCACACCTCGATCACACTTAACCATATGTACAGATTAGCACAAGTGTTGATTGGGAAGGCAATGATTAACACTTACATAGTTCACCATCTATGAATATTAGCTACTTACGTAAATAAAGTTCAAGGAATTTAACCAAATCATGCATACATGCTAGTGATTTATATAGTTGGTCATAGGAAATACTTGTTGTTGATCACAAAGAAATCAAAGATTAAAGGCCAAAATTAATCCTAATTCATGAATCCAAAGATACCATCCTCAAACTCAAATGCTAAATATAAACTTTGAGAGAAAAACTACAAGATCTAGTACAATTACAAGATATCCTACTTAGCTATTCATTAAGAATCATCAAATTTTGAAGAATCCTTGAAAATTAAAGTACAAAAGAAAGTAAAGGATAATGAATATGTGGCTACATTAAGAAAAAAATTTTATATCTATCAACCTAAATGATACATTATTAAAGGAATGGAACAAAAAATGTGAAAATTAAAAAAATACTTTGCATGGATTAAAACAAGTACCTAGAGCATGGTTTCATAGAATTAATGACATTATATTGAAGATAAAACATTCATCATTCATATTTGAGCCAATTCTATATTACAGTCATGATAGAAATAACTTCATTATAATATTCCTCTATCTAGATTACTTTGTCTTTGCAACATTAAATGATAAGTTATTAGAAATTTTTAAATCAAACATTAAAAAATATATTTTAAATGAAGAATCTTGGAGAACTAAAGTAGTTTTCTAGGCATTAAAGTTGATCAAGACAAAGAGGGTATCAATGGTCATTAAAACAAATATGCAACTCCAATACTAGAAAATATAATATTAGAGAAAAAGCAATAAATTTATCATCATCTCATACCATAAAATGGGAAGATAAATATAAAAAGCAACAAATGTATCATAATCCCATACCATAAAATAATTTTTTATTATTTTTCTTATTTAATCTATTACTATTCATTCATTTCAACATCAACAAAGAATAGAAGGCTTCAAGGTGACTATAAAAACATAACATGCATCAAATTTAGATTTGTAAATCTCACATTTTTTGAGAAAATTAGTCTAACCACAACTCATGGTTAAGTCATGGTCTAATCAAAATTGTATGATGAAACTACCATAAATCATGGTACTTTTATTTTCAACTTTCTTAATCATCACAAATTATGGTTAACTCATGGTGTAAAGCATGACTCATGATTTCATTGTGGTCTACTATGAAAATAAGGTAAATTTTTTACAATCCATAGAAGGTTGGTGGTTTACTCATGCTTATAAAAAATATAAATTTTTCATTGTCTTGGCTAACCATAACACATGATCAAGTCATGACACATTAACCATGACTCATTTTACATTACCACTTGTGGTATTCATCATTTCAAAGAAATCATTTACCACAACCTATGGTACCTTGACTATGATTCACAGTATCTCACCATGACTTGTAATTTGATAAATTTTTATTTCTATTTTTTGAAGAAGTTTTACCAAATTTTAGAAAAAAATTTGAAGTAGTTCTTTGGTTACCATCTTTCAAAATTAAAATAGCACACATAACTAGTATCAAATGAATTATCTTTTCTAGATAGTTAAGGATACCATTGATTTTTAGAAGGCTAAAAATATGTCCAATGTGTGGATTCCTATATCCTTGTTTTAGGAACCGTATTGCTATTTTACTAAAATAATTTCAACCCTCATTATTATGTAAGATAGAAACATAAAGCCCTCAATCTACATCATGCCTAGGCGTAACTAGACTAGGAGATTAACTGGTTCAAAATTTTAAAGTAACAAATGAAGTAGTAGATGAGGTCATCTTATTTTTCCAATAAATTCTATGTCTCTTATTTTTATATTCTGTCATTGTACATATTTGTAAATGTCCCATGTTGAGTTTAAGGTCATTAAGATCATTGTCAGAACTAGGGATCCTCTAGTCTATGATGCATTATATACCTCCATGGTTAACATTTTGAAGGTGTAGAGCATAATAAAACCACTAGAAACTGAAACAAGAAGAAGTGTTATAGTTCATAAAAACATGCTCAAACACATCTAATGTGTTAATCAATAGTGGCACACATCACCTGATCATGTAACACCATGCTCTAGAGAATAAATTTCATAATTTCTAAACCATGGTTAAGTTCATTAACCTAACCATAAAGAAAGATATTCTAGATGAGTATATGTATAACTCTCCAACCTAGACAAACCTGATGAAATATAGTAATAAAATTTTTGAATCCAAGATGATGGATAAGATAATGGTGGAGCTTCAAAAACTTAATCCTAAATGAACTATGGTATCTCTAGATAATAAGATACTTCTCTCTCTAGATTATACTTATTTTTATGTTACTACTTATTATATGTATGATATGTCAACAAAGAAGAACATCACCAAACTACACTCCTTCCAATATGATACCTTGGTATAAATGGATGAATTAATTAATAAAATCCAATATTTTAAATCTCACAATTAGTTTAGTATTTTAATAAAGGAGCAATTTGTACAAGGCAAAGAGTGTAGCACTATTAAAAAGAAAAAGAAAATGTAGATAATGAAGGAGCTAATGTTGTTAAAGAACTTGAAGAACATCTTACTTGTACCAATTAATGTGATGTGGTTGTGGTTACTAGAGAAGCAAATAAAGGAGGTGGAGGATAAGGCTAAAGAAATTATCAAGGATTTGTTAAATTATAAGAAGAATTATTGAATATAATTATTATGATTAGCTTTGTAAATAAAAAACAATAGAAGATCTTCAAATTGGAATTCATTCTAATAATGTTACTAGAAACTCTAAAAGTGCTATAAAAGTTCATGATGGCTATATGTCGTGGGAGTACATGTAGTCATATAGTTCTAGGCTTATCAAAACCTGAAAGAATAATAATAAGTACATTCCAAGATATATAACCAACATGACATTTTAAAAGAATTATAAAGGAATATAATAATGTCTTAAGTATGATTCAAATTGACAACCTCTTACCTAACAAGAAAATGAGTTATCCACTTAAGCCACCTATCATTATCTTATAGTACCTAGCTTCTAATTCACACACACACACACACACACACACATCTTAAACCATCTAATAAGGATTTGGACCCAACATTCCTTAATTATTATCCAAACTCTCAAAGAAGAAACCCTAATAAAACTATAAAAGAAAAGAAATCTTTATTCTTACTTCCAAAGATAAATTGAATTACAAAATGGAAATTGAAGCATGTTTATAGAATAGACATAAACTTAAGATCCTCACATCATCTCCTCATACAAGGTAGAAATCCGTAATACAAAAATGACTCCTCTCACTCTCTTACATAATTCTCTAAGATGCTTGCAAAATAACAAGTTCAAGATGAATCAATAATCATATAATTATTTTTCAACTTCCTCTCTTAATCTTCCCTATGTAATTTATTCCTTTAAAAAACATCCTTTAATATCAATTTATAGGCCAAAGATAAGCTTTTAGCTTTTCCTTAACACTAACTTTCGAATTGAAGACCACTGGGCAAATTCTACTAACTTTTTTACATACTACCAATATGTTTGGCATTCCCAATAAATCTAGAAATAGGGGGAAAATGTCTTGCCCATGTGAGATTTGTTAGACCAAGACGCCCAACACTTTTAAGATGTCTAGCCTATCAATAGGCCCACATTCAAATGAAACATCTAGAGTGCCAACATCCTAAACTTTACAAGTGCATCCTAAGACTTATCTTTGGAATTCTTGCAACCTTCTTACTATCCTAGAATGCTTGGAAATATAGGCAAAAAAGTACAAGATCAAGAAGCACAAACATAAAGTCATCCAGCATTGAGAATTAAATAAGTTAGATTAGGTGATGTCCTCATCATCTCTCCCATCTTTAAAAAGATACTTGTTATTTAATGGAATTTATGCTTGGAATGACCTCAAATCCCCATAAATCCAAATTAAATATATGAATCCAAATTACATTTTCAAGCCTTTCAAAAATTCAATGGATTAAGTATGCATGCTTCTTCTTACCTCTTATGCTCATAGCCTCTCTTGCTTGTAACACAATTGGCTTCATTGATGCCTTAGATGAACTTTGACCTTCAAAAGCTCCCTTGAAGACTTCAATGATATCCTTAAGATCAAATGTAAATATACAAGAAAATGGAAAATCATTAGGGAGATCAAGTTCATAAGTACTATCATTTACTTTAGCCTTGATTTGGAATGGATTAATCATCTGCGATTTAATCTTGCATAAGTTTATATTTCTCAACCTCTATTTACCCAAATGCAACCAAACAAAATAATCCACATGAAATTACAATTTTCTTTTGTCCAAAATCTTTTCATTGATAATTTTTTTATCTTTCTTTCCAATTTTTCCTTCACATTTTATGCAAATTTTGCAAACTCTTCATAATATATGAACTAACGTGAGCATAGTGATCAAATTTTCTTAACTCATCCTAGGAGAAAAATCCTTACTCACCATGAATAAACTCTTCCTAGTGCTAGAATGATAATAATTTTTGTAGCAAACCTCAATATGAATGAAAACAATTCCCCATATATTAAGTTAATTTTCACATAAACATCTCAAAATTCTCAATAATGATTTATTTACAACTTCAATTTGGCCATCACTTTTTGGATAATAAACACTAAAAAAAATAATCTGGTGCCCAATAATTTCCACAATGATCTTTAGAAATCACTAGTAAATCTTACACCCATATCACTAACAATGTTCAATGGAATACCATGCAATCTAACATGCTAAAAGAGTAAATGAGATATATCATTTCTTCTCTTACATGGGATGAAATGTGTCATTTTGAAAAATTTATCTACTACAACAAAAATTGAATCATGTCTAGATTAAGTCTTTGAAATGTTACAAATAAATTGCATAGAAACACACTTCCATAGAGCATTAGTAATAGGAAAAGACAAATAATGACCATCAATACATTTTTCTCCTTTAAAATTTTCAAAATTAAGATGCTTCCTAACAAATTTATTCACATCATTATGCATACCTAGCCAAAAATAGCTTTTCAAAATAAATTCATAGGTCTTGATGTTATTCATATGTCCAACCATCTCATTACTATACTTCTGATGAAAAATATTTGATTTAAAATCAGAAGTAGGTACACATACCTTACTATTTTTGAAGAGAATGCCTTGCTATAGATGATAGTCTTTTCACCCATCCACTCTACCAAGAAATGGAGCATTGAGATCCTTCCTAATCTCACCAAAATCTACACCATCTAGATATAAATAAGTAAATGTCTCAACTCCCTCTACATGAGTATATGAATGATTCACCACATGAATTCTTGAGAGAACATCTACCAAACCTTACTTTTTCCACTTCTATGCTTCAACACAAGGTGAAACTTTTGTAGTTACTCCACCTATTATATATGTTTAATACTAAGTTTATTTTAAGAACTCAAAAACTAAAGTCCCTTATGATCAATCAACAAAAAAACTCACTATCCAATAAATAATATATCTAATTTTTAATGGCCTTAAGTATAGCTTATAACTCTTATTTAGAGAGACTATATTTTTGCCTAGATATGTTCAACTTTTGAAAAAAAAAGGTAATGGGCTTACCCTCTTATGATAAGACATCACAAACTTCAAGTTCATTTGCATCCACCTCTACTTCAAAAATATTGAAGAAATTTGAAATTGCCAACATTTGAGCACTCCAAATTGTTTCCTTCAAGGCTTTGAATAATATCTCTTTTTCTTCATACCATACAAATTTAATATCTTATGAGTGGCGAGATACCCCTACACTCAACCATACAAATATAAGCGTAGCACGCATGATCCAGTCAAACTCCACAGACTAAATGCCTACACGCCCCATGGAACACTTAGGGTTAATTATTCGTTGTCTTCCCAGACTTACTTGTATTTGTCGCGATGTATGGTTAAGCAAGTCTGAGGTATATGATTTTTATGGTTTTTATGTTTTATGTCTTCTACACTAAAGGGTGAAGGGTTGAGAAACTAAGTACTAACTCTAACTAATGAACTAGTCTAAATTACCTAGCATCAGCATCCGTTCCCACTTACTGTACACACCCTGAACCTATGCAACCATGGCTACCAAACGCTAATCATTGCTGGGATCACCACGCGTAACGCACACNTGGGCTGCCTCCTCAATATTCTTAATTTGTTCAAACGCCTGATTAAGGTCGCGCGCATTGAGANCACATCCTTAAATCCTCGTAATCAAGTCGTACTCATCCTGCGTTACTAAAAGGCAAGGGTGAGAGAGAATCTAATCGTGATGAGCATCCGTTCCTTGATTATCTGTACACATCCGTAAATGCTCGTAATTAAGTCGTACTCATTCGACATTACGAAAATAATAAATAACATGTAATAAATCCTATTCCATGCACTGCAAGGTTTATCCAGAGAACTCATCTTTATTGTCGTACACAACTTGCATTTAGGTACAATGTTGTTTGAATAAAGATCCGTTCATTTTGGGACTCCTACTGCAGGCACATGGAAAATATTCTATCTCTGGAGTGATCAATCTGCCAGAGTTTCCCTACTTCTAGCCTAGGATGAGGAAACAAGGGGAAGTCGCCTCTTATTTATAGATATGACAGCGCACCGCGATATCGTGTACATGATATCGCAGGGAAAAATGCAATATCGCGTCAGTGATATCACGAGGGATGTGATATCGTGACGGCCGCAATATCGCGTACGTGATATCGTGACCCATGCAATATCGCATCCCATCATACCCCCATGACTAAATGAAAACTCGTCCTTGAGTTCATTACAATAATATTAGGCAGGTATGGGATTATTGACTCAAAGGAAACTAATGGGATGACATGTGAACGGATCATCATTACAAGACATAATAGACTAGTGTTCATGACAACAAGGGTGAACACCTAATTACATTGACATCAGGCCTCATTTGGCTGCTGAGAAAGAGAGAGAGAGAGAAAGAATTTTTGCTATAGCCAATGCCAAGATTGCGCCTTTCATTGTCCATCTATAAGCACATCATCAGTCTTGCTCCTTGCATAACTGCTTCCAGCACTACTCCATTCCAAGTGCTCCCTCCAGATCCTATCCATTGTCGCATGATCACCATCTGCACACACAACACAGTTTTGTATTAGCAAGGGTAGATGAATTTCAATGTGGTAATACTTTGCTTTGGTGTAAGTCCATTGGCTGGGTTGTGGTATGGTTGATTACGGATCTGGGAATATATAAATGATGACTACTGAAGGTGTAGGGGTTAGGAGAAAATTGAAAAAATTGGGCTCCATACCCCCATGACTAATCATGAACCTCCGGTAGCAATAGAATGGAGAAAGAACAAGAACAAGAAGATGGATAAAAAGAGACAACTAAGACATCGATGAAATGGATGTCAAGATGGAAATGAACAAAATAAAATTAATTGTAAAATGTCAAGGAAAAGAATTTAACTGGTGCACCAAATAGGAATGTCAATGGGTCCTCCCCAAAGCAGGCTCATGCCTGTAATGCGCTAACAAACCCACATTCAAAGAGTCCATAGGCTCTGGGAATGTCCTTTGGAACAAGAGTTAAAGACTTAACTGTAAGAATTTACCAAAAAGAAAACAATGCATCTACCAAAATATACACTAGTGATACAACCGGCAATGAGGTGAACAGTGGAGAGAAGAGGATGGAATGGAATCCCAAGAACAAGGTGGTGAACAGCCCCTTGTGTGTTTCATGATTAATGTGACTTGGAAAATCTCATTCCAACTCTAGCCTCAAACCAACCACATCCAGTGACTTCGCATCAACACAGTTGGCCAAACCATCCACTTGAATAACAAGAATGCTTCTGCCAAGATCCACCACCATTCAGACGAAACAAAGGAGAGAATGGGAAGCAAGAAGGGCCTTAGTTAGAGGGAATATTTTTGGTTCCATAACCAGTGTTTATAGCCCAATTTTATTTTTTCTAAGGGGTGTGCTTTGAATTCTCACTTTCTTTGTTTTCTTTTCTTTTTCTTTTTCTTTTTTTTTTGTTTTTTTATGCGTGAAAACCACACCATGCAAAGACTTCTTATTTTTATTGTCTCAGCTTCCAATAATTGGGTAACATCGGAACGGCAAGAAAACTCAAGAAGAAAACATCCAAGCACCCAAGAGAACGGCCAACACAAATGCATCAAATTCTGTTGAAGTCACACCCTTTTCAAACCTTGATTCCTTCCTTAGTTTGAGAAATACCCAGTCACTGATTCGTTAAAGTTCTAATTAGAAAGGGACTGTACATTTCCGAGCTAAGGGAGACCATAGAAACTGGTGGATGGGTGGATGAAGTGGACTCATTTCCTACCATATCAAAAGAACATACCTTAGTATCAACATCATAACTTTAAGGTAAAAACCAAACATCAGCAATCAATAATAACAACTGTTCATACCATCGTGAAGAACACTTATTGGGTGACAAACTTACAGTATGGATGACACACACATATACACACACACAAAATAGAAAAGTATAACGATGTTGTAAAAGAAATAAGAAAAGTTAAAGAATTTTTAAAACAAAAATGTGTAAAACAAAAAATTGTAAAAAAAAACTAAAAAGAACTGAGGGCCTCCAATGATTAGCATAGGTGGCCATCTCCCCCATGACTGAATGGAAAAGGAGAGATCCAAAATAATGAGCACCTATTTGAATTTCGTAATAGTGCCCAACTTCTCCCTACTGATGTTCTCAAATTAAGGGGTGGAAGTCGGCAACACTCATACTCCAATGTGTCTATGCCTCTGTTATTAGCATGAGTTTCCATAGTTCGTTCCATGCATATTAGTTTGCTCTTTCTAGTAGCTGTCAACCACAGGGTGTCTACTACTGGTGTGGTTGCTACATACAGGCACCTTTGGATTTGTATTTCCTGGGCACACCGATCACATGGAAGAAGTATTGAACACTCTTCCATGTCATCACCCTCTAAGTCACTATATGTGATGCATGAAAATTTCTTCTTCTCAATCTTTCCATATATGTTTATCTTAGATATCTGCAAGGAAAGATCGTGAATCCCTAGGTACGCATCTACTGTACTTAGCCATGTCCTTCCCATTATAATTGGGAAGCCCCCTTCATAATTGTTGATTTTAATCACCAAGAAATTGGCTAGGTAAGACCACCCACACACAGTGGTAATAATGTCCTCCACCAATCCCAAGGGAATGGTGATGGACCGGTCAGCCAACTCTAGTTGAATGTTGCTCTTCTTAAGTTGGGGCAGGTTCCAGGCTTGATACATTTCTCGTGATATTAGGTTGACTTCGGAACCTAAGTCAAGAAGAGCTTGATGTGGTTTGTTCCTGGCAATTTGCAGATAGATTAAGGGACTCCCAGGGTCAGATAGCTTCTTGGGAAGGTGGCCTACCTCGATCCAGTTGGTTACAGTATGCGTTAACATAATCGTATGCATACTCTGTTGGACTGAAGGGTGCTCCGAAGTTGCGAGATTTTTTCTGAGCTTCTAGTTCTGAAGAAAGGCCTTCTCTTTGTATAGTTGTCAGAACTAGTGCCAGGTTGAATATTTATAGCTCTCGTAGCGTTACGTTGCTGCGGTTGCGTAGGGAGTTCCCCTTACATTGTTGGAACAAGTTGTATGGGAACTACAAGTGGAAGGGGTGCNTGCAGCGTGCAGCGTACAGCGTGCAGCGTGGAAGTAGAGGGTTTCAACAGCGTAATTGCTATGCGTCAGCTCTGGTAAATTTTCTCCGCCCCCCGGTAAATATGGAACGACGGGTTATTTATAGGGGTAGGGTTACCGGGAATATCGGGTTGAACGACACGTGGCGTATAGACCGGGCGTTACAAATTAGAAACTCAGGATACGCTGGGCGTATGCATTATAAGCTGGCGTGTACGCTGCGCTTACACGCCGGGCGTAAACACTACATGCTGGCGTGTACGCTGGGGCGTACACGCTGGGCGTATACGCCGGGCGTAAACACCGGGCGTAGACGCCGGCAAATGTCCACTTGCTTCAATCCTTGCTCTCTGACGTAACCTTTATGTTGCCCTTGAAAATCCTGTCGTCGAGCGTCCCTGCCGTACGCTGGGCGTGAACGCTGGGCGTGAACGCTGGGCGTGTACGCTGGGCGTGTACGCTGGGCGTGAACGCTGGGCGTGTACGCTGGGCGTGTACGCTGGTACAACACTTAGAAAATTTTTGTGGTGTTTCATCTAGTTCTGAAGAAAGGCCTTCTCTTTGTATAGTTGTCAGAACTAGTGCCAGGTTGAATATTTATAGCTCTTGCAGCGTTACGTTGCTGCGGTTGCGTAGGGAGTTCCCCTTACATTGTTGGAACAAGTTGTATGGGAACTACAAGTGGAAGGGGTGTGGATGGAGTTGGAGGATGGGATGAGTGTGAGATGTCTCGTAGAGGAGAAAGAGTCCTCCTGAAGTACTCCCAAACTTGGTAGTGACATTGGGGAGTAGTGTGATCCATAGAGTCACCTGGAGAAACCAGCTGCTGCACATAATAACCATAAGGATTGGGCTATCGGTAAGGGTACTGTTGTGTTGGCGGTGGCATCCCCCATGACTGTGGGTATTGCCACTACTGATGTTGTCCAATGGGCTGTGGTGGAGTTCCACTTGGATAGTACGTTAGTCGTGGAACTACCTTGGGTTACCTTGAGGATAAGGTAACCTTTGGGGTGTTTTCCATTGGTTGAGTCTTGGATTTAGCGCATACACCCCAGACTCCTGTAGATGTGAGATAATTGGGCAACATCCCTTAGGATGGTCGTATTGGAAAATCTCACATCCACTGTCATCGTCTGTGTTAGAGTCCACAGCCTCATCGGAGATAGGAATTTTCCCCTTACCCTGGTTATGTGTAGGGTTTGAATTTCTCTGCTTTGCCTTACCTTTGTCACTACTCCGTTCATCCTTAGACTCTTCTACAATGTTTAAAACACTTTCAAGTCTTGAGTCTAAGGAGTCCCACATTTGATCTACCTTAGCGAATACGTAGGTTGTTAATTTTTGGATCGGCAAGGTTTTTCGGTTCACCAACTCTTCAAGTGGTGACCCATCCTCCTCATCACAGAATTTTACTCCCTTCTTTTGAAGGGAGGGATTGTGGTTGTATTCTTCCACACTTTCCCTCTTACGTAGCTCACCTTCCTCCGGTGCTACTTGTTCCAACAAGCAATGTACATCATGGGCTCTAAGTTGTGATAGTCTCCCTTGGGCATAAGTCCTAAGGGTTCTTCTCGTCTCATGCCTTAGCCCATCCACAATGTGGCGAAGTTGATCCCACTGAGCATACCCATGACCCAGGCAACGATGTAACAATGTGTATTAGTAGGCCATGGCAGCATCCAAGGGTTCATAAGTACCTTGTTTCCAGCCTTGGATCTGCTTATGCAAATTGGACACTCTAGAGTACGTCTAATATTTATTGTTAAAGAGTTCTAGCATCGTATTCCACCTCCTAATGGTTTCCGGTTCTAAGGACTGGTACCAACCCTCTGCTTCTTTAGTGAGTGTCCTTGGGAACAACTTAAGTTTTGCCACTCATTTTCTATATTTTGCAAGGAACAGGCATCGTGGAATGCCTATAAATGATGCCATGGATCAGCGTTGTATCCCCCTTCAAAATGTGAGATATTGTTCATGTCTAAACACTTGATCTGACTATCCTTTTGGTGCCTTGTTGGAATCCTAACAGCCTCTGTTATGTAAATCATACTTCTGGTTACGAGTAGGGGCTCATCATGATCATCTCTTTCATAACGCCTATGATGTCTGTGTGGTTCCCTACTCTCCCTACGTCCTTGCCCTTGTCCTTTCTCTTGACTTTCCCATCGAGGTCTCTCGTCTTTCTTACCCTTATCCTCACCATTATGTTCATGGTGGCTACGCCCAGATGTGGAAGGAGAGGATGAGTGGTGAGATGAAGCGGAAGAAGAAGGGGAATCATCTCCATGGCGATGTTTCTTGCCTTCTCTAAGGCTACTTTGGCCCCGATCGTTATAACGATCTAAGTGCCCGTCCTTAGCATGAGTGGTTGTTCCTTTTGTGAGTTACCGTTCATGGGGATCAGAACTAGGGTTATGTATGCTTGATTGTAGGTTCTGATGCCTAACCTCCTCACCATCGTCATGAGGGGGAACATCATTTGCTAAAGAACCCGTTATAAGGGGTTCCTCATCTCCTATTTCGCTAAGGACGTGTGGGGCTTTGCCCTTCAAAAGTGTATGTTGTCCCTCCTGCCTTAAGTCCCTGATACGTTGTGCATCTATGGGATGATAATCCCTCATATCAAAGTCTTCCGCAACGTATTCAGCAAATAATTTTGTCATGCCTATCTATGCCAAGACATGGAAGAGCATGTTAGGGACTAATCGATCTAGGGGTAACACGATGTTACCTTGTAGATCTCTCCACCACAGTTGTTGGTCTTGATGGAGGATAAAGGTAAAGTCAGGAATATACTCATTGGGATGAGTATAGACTATCTTGTATTTTTTAGGACTTGGCTGATTTTGGTTATGTGTTTTATGTTGCCGACTGTCTCTAGTATTAGTCCTAGGTGGTGAATTAATTTTTTGAGAAGAAGACATTTTTATCAGTGTGCTATTTCACCGTTATAAATTTTTTCTGTTAATTAACCCGAAGGTTTGTTTAGGCTTCCAAGGATTTGAGTGATATCTTTTATGTTCTATTCAGTGCACAAACACTTAGTCCCCGACAACGGCACCAATGATGAGTGGCAAGATACCCCTACACTCAAGCATACGAATATGAGTGTAGCATGCATGATCTGGTTGAACTCTATAGACTAAATGCCTACATGCCCCATGGAACACTTAGGGTTAATTATTCAGTATCTTCCCAGACTTACTTGTATTTGTCACCGTGTATGGTTAAGCAAGTCTGAGGTATATGATTTTTATGGTTTTTATGTTTTATGTCTTCTACGCTAAAGGGTGAAGGGTTGAGAAACTAAGTACTAACTCTAACTAATGAACTAGTCAAAATTACCTAGCGTCAGCATCCGTTCCCACTTACCATACACACCCTGAACCTATGCAACCGCGGCTACCAAACGCTAATCGTTGCTGGGATCACCACGTGTAACGCACATGCTCAAAGTGGTCATACTGAGGCACTTAACTATCCTAAGCATGATGAGCATCCATTCCTTAATTATCCATACACATCCTTAAATTCTCGTAATCAAGTCGTACTCATCCTGCGTTACTAGGAGACAAGGGTGAGAGAGAATCTAATCACGATGAGCATCCGTTCCTTGATTATCCATACACATCTGTAAATGCTCGTAATTAAGTTGTACTCATTCTGCAGTATGAAAACAATAAATAACATGTAATAAATCCTATTCTATGCACTATAAGGTTTATCCAGAAATCTCGTCTTTATTTCCATACACAACTTGCGTTTAGGTACAATGTTGCTCGAATAAAGATCCGTTCACTTTGGGACTCCTACTGTGGGCACGTGGAAAATATTCTATCTCTGGAGTGATCAATCTACCAGAGTTTCCCTACTCTAGCCTAGGATGAGGAAACAAGGGGAAGTCGCCTCTTATTTATAGATATGACGGTGCACCACGATATCATGTACGCGATATCGCGGCCCATGCAATATCACGTCCCATCAATATCAAACACAAAATCATAGATGATGCAATAAAATTGAAATGTCTTATGAATCTCCTATAAAAACCAACCATCCCAAGAAACTATTTCACCTTTCTAGGATACTTTAATGAAGAATAATCTCTAATTATCTTAATCTTACTTGAATTCATCTACACTTTCTTTTAAAGATGACATAATCCAAGCAAATAATTTCCTTTTCATGAAGTAGCATTTCTTCACATTCACCCCTAATCTAGCTTCATGCCACTTGGATAAGACCTTTCTCAAGTGCTTCACATAATCATATTCATTGGAACTATAGATAATAATATTATCAAATAATATAATGTAACATTTACCAAGGAGGTCTCTCAACACATCATGCATTAACCATTAGTTAGTCCAAAAGTCAAGACTAATCACTCATAGAAATCATTAAAAGTTTCAAAGTGATTTTTTATTTATCCCATGGTGTAATCATTATTTGATGATAGTCTCTCTTTAAATCAATCTTTGAAAATATTTCAACATTAGTATGTATATCAAGCATGTAATCCATTCTAGGTATAGAAAATTTATACTTAATGGTGATCCTATTTATAACCCTAAAATCAATGCACATTCTCAACTCATCCATGTGTTTCATAGACACTAATATAACAAGTACTACACATGGGAAAATGAACTTATTGATAAAACAATTTAAGAACAACTCACCTACCTATCTATTAATCTCTTCCCTCTAATGTAAAGTTATTCTATAGGCTCTCCCATTTGTTATAGTTATTGAAAATGAAGTTAATTTAATGTTCAATAGATTATATAGGAGAGAACCCCTTAAAATTTCCTTTAAAACCATTAGTAAATTCTCATGCTAAATATTGTACCACTATTAGAAATTTAAATGCTTACTTCCCTTCATATGTTGCAAGTGTAGAAACAATTATAAAACCATGCTCTACCTCTTCCTGTGCATGGGCATATTCATGTTTACTCAACAAGATCAATGAAGCATTAGTACGAATACATTCCTTATACTTTTGCAAAGTCATAGGAAACAAATTATTAATTTCATCTTTTCTACAACCTAACCAAACATTTCTTACATCTTCAAATGAAGCTTTGTTTTTAAAATTCCAAGGTCTTCCCAAAATAATATTAGAACAATCAAATAAAAGAAGGTTACAATATAGTTTTTGTCTAAAGGAATCAATCTTAAATGATAAAATATATATCTCCTCTACTTCTTGGAAATAACCTTTGATGTTGAAATCATCTAGATCAATGTGTCATCATTTAAGTAATGAGGCATCTTTTCCTTGATTTTTAACATGTTTGAATCTATTTTAATCTTCTTTTGATGAGTTCAACAGGTTCTAGGATTAATGGAGACTTGTTTAAATATTTTTGGTGTTTTAGATCTCAAAATAGGCATCTTTATTTTTATCCCTAGTACAAAAGATGTTATTTCCAAGAGAAAGACATATTTTTCAACTAAAATATGTCTCTTATGGCTAAAAGGAATCTTCTCTATGAATACCCAATATCGAGAAAGACATCTTCTAAGGTCAAATATGTCTTCTATGCATGAGCAAGTCTTGGAAAAACATCTTCCCATGGAAAAAGACATATTCTCAGCTGAATTTTAATGGTCATCAAATTGAATTTTTTATGTCAAGGAAAGATGAAGAGACACTTGAAAAGCTATAAAAAGGCATAAAGGACTTGAGCTTGTGTAGCCTATTTTAAAGAGAAAAGACTAGTCTTAAGAGTATGGTAAGAAAGCCTTCACAAAGTGTCTTGGGAGAGGGAGACTGAGCTCTTCTTGAGAAATTTATTCCTGTTATAGCCATCATGGGTAATTGTATGTGAGGGAGTGATAAAATTCATTGTCATATGACTTCGAGCCTTATGTGAGTAGAGTGTGATTATGAAAATCTTGAGGATTGTCTATCCTTGGAGCCTTTGCTTCTATATTCTTTGCATTGCATTAATGTTTTCAAGCAAAAATAAATAGTTTTGTGTTCTTTTCTTGTTTCAATTATGGATATTTTTATAGGATTTGACTTTAATTTGGATTGTTAATGTCTGGTCCTCATCAATCTCTGAGAGCCAATGTACTTTATAAGACTTATTATGTGGAAATGTATTCAAACAAATCCTAGTAATAGCCTGAAAAGAAAAAACATTTTCTTGAGCACCATCATCAATTAAGATGTTTATTCACTTTCCACTATAAATACATCTAAATCTAATTCTAAAGAGCATCCTCCTTATGGGATCTTTATTCATATTAACATTTCCAATAAAAGTGCTAGAATTAATCTTAATCATATCTTTAATCTCAGGTGCATTAAAGTTACCTTCATTTGAAGAATCTCCTTTCTCTAAAGTTTGAAGTTTCTTACCTTTTGAAGCTTTTGATTATTTTCATTCCAACTTCTTATGTCTAATCTCTCCATAATTGAACCATTAGACCTTGAAAGAAGTATTTTTTTCCTTGATCCATTCTTTTAGAATACTTCTTGGAAGTGTTGCCTTTCTCTTCTTGCTTGTTCTTATCTTTAGTACCTTCCTTTGAATTATCCTTATTTTTTGCTCCTTTCTCTTATTTAAAAGTCTTAAATTCTTTTCCCTTAGAAGGTTTAGGTTCTCAATTACAACCATGAAGTTTTTTCTTAGCCTTAAAAGCTAAATAAAAAGCCTCATCTAACATTTGAAATTCATAGAATGTAAGCCCTTGATGATATTCTTTTTTCAATATACCTTAAAAATTGGATGCTTGTTCATATTTATACTAATTAACTATAGCTTACTGGAAGCTTTTGTAAACTTTCATGTAAAATTCCTTGATACTTTTGTTACCTTCTCTCAAATATTTCAATATTTAAATGACTTCTTCTCAATGTTTGATCTTCTCAAATCTTTTCTTAAGAATGAATTGCATTAGATATCAATCTTTGATGGGAAAACCATTACTTACAAGATAACCATGGCTTTTTCCCTTCCCCCAAATTTGTGCCATATCCTCAATCTTGGGTTATAACATATGACACCTTTTGATGGTCTTCAACATCTTCAAGTTTAAATTACTTATTCAACACCTTTAGCCATAAGTGAAAAAATTTAATTCTCTTCATTTCATTGGAAGTCTTTGCTTCTACATAAGGTAAGTTAGAATCATGCTTGAAAGCCTCTCCAAGAGAGATCTCCACATCTTTACATGTGTTCCTTTGAGATCTAAAGTAGATCTAGGATTTCTTCCTTTTGAAATTCTAGATCCATGAGGTACTGGCTCAATAATTTAAGAATTAAGAATCTCCTCTATTTTCTCATATAGTCCAAAGTCTTCATCCCTAAAAGCAATATCATCTTCAACTTATGACATGGATGGATGCCTTGCTAAAGAATCCCCTACTAGAGAAACCCTTAATTTGACATATTTTCTAGATGTCCTTGGTAATGGAGGTTAATATTTCTTCTCTTCAAGCTTTTATAGTTTGTTTAGAATGAATTTGAAAGCACCACTTGTGTTCTCCATTTCTTAGGTAAAGCCTAGACTATCTTCTTCTTTAATGTCATGATTAAAATGACCTAAAGAGAAAAATACATAAATACCTATAAGAAAATCTAAAGAGATTAAGAGTATCCATAAACAATTTTGAAGTACCCAAATAGACAATATAAAAATGCAAATTAAAAATAACTCAATTTAATAAGACCCATAATTAGAAATCAAAATACTATGAATATCCATAATGAAATTTAGATTACCAAATAACATCCAACAAATAATCAACAATACCAAAGTTGATATCTACATAATTTTTAAAAACCTTAGCTAATCAAAGATAATGTATATCTTAAACAACAAGAATTTTTAATTCCTAATACAATTTATTACCTAATAAAACCAAAATAAGTTCAATCAAACCCTAATTGAGTATTAAAAATAATATTAATTGAAATTGAGAATCAAAATGGAACTAGAGATAAATGCATCTTTGTGTTGTAATGTAGAGAATTCTTCCACTTAAGTGAAGTGTCTTCAATCATATGCTCTAATACCAATCTAGTAAGGATCTAACCACAAAAACTCTAAATTATTATTCAAACCCTTAAACAAGACACTTTAATTAAATAAGAAAAAATCATGTGTTCTTGCCTACAAAGATGAAATGAATTACAAAATGGAAATTGAAGCATATCCACAAGAAAAATAAGAATTCAATATCATCAAACCACTCCCTCACACAAGCTATAAGGTCATAACATAAGAATGACTCCTCTTACACTCTCATATAGTGCCCTAAGAGGCTTGAAAATAAATGATCTTAAAATGAGTTAAGCATCATATAATGACTCTTCAAATTCCTCTTTCAATCTTTCCTCTCTAATTGATACCTTAAAAATAGCCTTTGATCCTAATTTACAATCCAAACATGATCTTTCAACTTCCACTTAATTTTGAATTTTGAATTGAAGACTATTGGAAAAATTCTATAGATTTTTCTACTTACTACAAGACATTTGGCATTTCCAAGACATCTGGAAATAAGGGCTAGGGCACCTTGCCATTCTAAGATGTCTTGGACCTAGACATTTTGTCTATTAACAAGGTTACATTCAACTGAGATGTTTGCACTTCTAGGACATCTAGCCTACCAACATCTTGAATTCTACAAATGCATCTCAAAACTTTCCTTTGGACTGCTCATAATCTTGGAATGCTTGAAAATAAAAGTAAACAAACATCACATGAAGAAACATGCACACAAAGATCTCCAACATTAAGGAATGAATACATTGGGTTAGATGATGTCCTCATCACCACCCCATACTTAACTTATTTTAGTAATCTATCTTAATAAAATCTCACTTGATTACAACATCTAACTTATGGTTGTACACATTAGGGTATTTGAACCTAAAACATTTTGTAATAGAATTTATCCTCAAGACATACGGTCAAATTAGAACTTTATAACTCAACCTTACACATGAGAAATAAACCTATAACTTGAGAATCTAAATCAAAATTCTTACTACTAAGCCAATACCTTATTGTGGTTATACAAGTCAAAGGTTTAATTTTAGGAGATATGTCATGAGACATTTTTATATTGTATATAATTTTTATCAAAGTACCATGTTAACCATATTACCTAAAGGAATATATAATCATATTTTTAATTCTAAACAGTGAAGTGTTAACTAATGTTATGAGTTTATTTTTGGTTGATAATGATAAGTTATAAAGTTCTAAGTAGATTATATGTTTTAGGGGTACATTTTTTTAAAAAAATAATTTTGTTCTCCTTCCTCCACCCCCAACATTTCCCTTTTCCTAATTCATACTTTCTCTTAGAAAAAAAGCAATATAAAGATCTTCTTTAAAAATTCATTAATAAATTCAATATTAACCCAATTCTTTACTTTGCCTGAATTTACTTTTTTATATTGTAGATCAAATTTTAATGGGTTTTTAAAGTAACAACTTTTGGAAGAAATGGTGAAGCCCAAAGATGCATATATAACATGATACTTTGTTAGAACTTAGATAGAACATAAAAGCGTCTCAACTCTAATATCCTTCAAAAATTTTAAATCAGTTTTTTTCATTACTGAAACTCTATTTAGTAATACTCAAAATATTAAAAAAGTTCCTTGTACAAAAATCTACTCTTAAAACCTCATAAATCAAAACCAAAAGTCTTTAATTTCTATATCATTTTAAAAACTAAGGCATAAAACTTATTTTTGACCAATAGCATAATTTCCAATTTTATTAAAAGGACTAATATATAACCTTAAGATTTCTTAAATTAACATAAGTCTTTCACATTTATAACATTAGAAACTAGAGTTACCTCAAACTTAATTTTGATTAAGAGGCTATTTGTGAATTGTATGACTAATGGTATCTATATTCATAGTTTTGATTTAAATCCTCCACTACAATAGTTTCACCTCTAATACTTCATCAACCTTCAATCATTTTTTTTCCCCACCCCATGCTCCCTTGTAAGAATAAAATGGACAATATGAGGATCTTCTTCAAAACCTCATTTAGTAATTCAAAGCCTAATCTAATACTTTATATTGTTTGAATTTACTTTTCTAGATAAATATTAATGGCTTGTTGGAATTGAAACTTGGGAAAGGTATCAAGCTCAAAGACATATAGCCAATGTGATACTTTATTAAAATTTAGATAGAACAAAAATTTGTCTCAAGTTCAGTATCATTTGAAAAAAAATTAAATCATTTTTCTTCTTTTGTGAAACTCCATTTAGTAATGCTCAAAATGTTACAAATGTTCCTCATACAAAAATATTTTCTTAAGATTTATAAAATCAAAATCATAAGCCTCCATCACTTATATCATTTTAGAAGCTAGAACATTAAACTTAATTTTGGTAAAAAGGCTAACTACCAATTATATAGAAGGACATAATCCTATAATTTCAACTTTCATTTGGTTGTAAGACTTAGGTTCAAGCTTGGAGAAATCACTAAAAAGAAGGTTAGGCTTTTACCCATCCACCAATCCTTCCAAGACCTTGCCTTAGGAAAGATAAACATCAGGATTCCAAGTAATTACCCTTTATTATTTAGTCATAATACTCTAGGGAAGTCAACCTTTTAGTACAAAATAAATTGTGGATATAATGTAAAAAAGAGTTTTTTAGTTGATGAGACGCGATTCGCATAGGCCGCGATATCGCATCCGCCGCAATATCACATCCCCCGCGATATCGCGTCTGCCGCAATATCGCGTACGTGATATCGGGTCATCCCTATGATATCGTGTATGCGATATCGCAGTTCGCTGCCATATCTATAAATAAGATGTGACTCTCCCTTGTTTGGGATCCCAGTTTTAGAGTAGCGAAGCTTTGGCAGTTTGATCCCTCCAAAGTTAGATTTTTTCCCATGTCTGCCCACAGTGTGATGAATGTAATTATACAGTGTCTTTATTCGAGTGTGCCGTACTTGGACATGCACATGACCGATAATAAAGATCGAGATTACTTCATCATTGCAGCAGTCACTTTGTTATTTATTTATTTTTTTATTTATTTAATGTTATTTACTATTTTCTCTCTCTCACCCTTAAACTCCTAGAACACGAAACGAGAACGACTTGATTACAAGCATTTAAGTGTGACTATTTGGTAGCCCAGTGGCATGCCTAGGATCTACACTTGGTAGTCCCAATGGTAGTCATGCACAAGGTCCAAGATGTGTACGGTTGATCAAGGAATCAATTTCTTGTTGCACTTAGGCTAGATTAAATTTTCTTACCCTTTTCCTCCTAGCTTAGTTTAGTTAATATTATTTACCACTGCCTTCAGGAGTAGCATAGATTAGGAAACACATCATACACCTCATCTGGACTAAACCATACATGACAAATATAATACTAGTCCAAGTGGGAAGACAGCAAACTGTGACCTAAGAATAACTATCTAGGTGCCACAACTAGTCCGTCTGCGGAGTTCAACTGGATCATGCCTGCGATGCTCGTTTCGTATGGTTGAGTGTAGGGGTACCTCGCCACTCATCATTGGCGCCATTGCCAGGGATGGTGCTAGTTATCTAGATTAGTTATAACACACAAGGTCACTGTAAAGGACTTAACGATATATCTCTTAAAAGGAAGTAATTATAAAAAGTCACATAAATTCACATACAACAATGCCTCTCCTACAAGATGATAATAACATCGCACTTAGTGAGGAAGTTCATTGGAGAACTAATGAGCTATATGACGATGAAGATTGGAGTATAAAACCTGAAGTGGGAGTTTCTTATAAACACGAACAAAAACAACGTCATCCCAACACAATGAGACATAACTTACCTAATGACAATGAACCCCCACTGGCCACTACAAGCTTAATGCAAATACAAGAGGATGTTTGAATCTCACGTAGGCATCATAAAAAGAGCCGACTACCCAGACTCGATTTAAATAACTTTTCAAAATTTTTAGGAGGCTATGACTTAGATCCGCATCAACATTTACTAGCCTTCTATGATGCCTGCACATGGAATAACATTGATAATAGTTGGCAAAAACTTAAGCTCTTTCCTATGACACTCATTGACCAAGCTAAAGGATGGTATAGATCATTAAGACCAAGTTCGATACAACACTAGTCAACAATGGTAGAAGTCTTTAACGAAAAATATCAAACCTACGCAAGAGTGTCAGCCTTGAGGAAACAAATCCAAGGATGGAAACAAGCTAAACATGAACCCTTGGACATGGCCTTAGAAAGATATTATGCACTATTAAACAACTATCCAGGCCATGGGTTTTCTAAGCAAAGGCTAATGTACCATATCATTGATGGGCTACGTAATGAAATAAGAGAGACCTTAGGAATGTATGCCCGAGGTCAATTATACAACCTACGAACCCATCAAATTCAAGAGCTTATTCAAAGGGTAGCAAGAGAATAAGGAGAATTAGCTACATGGGAGAGTGTTGAAAAACATCAACGGGACCAAAATCACAACTTAACAAAGGCCCCTGATCATAACAAGGAGAAATCAACAATTCTCAAGGTGGAAACATCATCTTTGCCAATACAACAATCGTTAGAAGAAGCCGAGGCAAAGATCAATAAGATGTTGGAATGGATGAATCAAAAGTGTGGAGAATATATCAACATCATTGGAGATAGAGTTTTGACAACCCAAGAAGCAGGACAAAACATTAGAAAGTTGAAGTAAAAAATAAAGGGAATAAGTGCTCAATTGCTAATCATATGTATGAATGCAACAGATGCTTGTACGATCACCCCAAAGGCCAATGCCCAATCTTGTTACATCTACATGAGCATTGGGGAAACACGTTACATCCAGAGTTCGTACAGAGTTACTGTGTTCAATCACAGTGGCAACAATCCCAGTCGTGGGGGAATCCACCCTTAGACTAGAGGCACCCTTCATATTTTCTGAACTTGAATGCTTATCACATTCAACACCCTGTTTCTTCAACTGGGCCAACATACTCTATCTCACCACAATACTATTCTCCACAATACTATCAGCCCATACCTCCAACACAACCACCACCTTATGGACCTTATATTCCTCCTAACTTTTAATATTCTCATCCTTTCCCTCCTTCCACAATGCCACCAACTGTTCCTAAGGTGTTTGTGCGACAGCAATAACCCACGAACAACACTTGTGCTACTGCTATTAATAGCAGTGAAAAGCATCCTCAACATCAAAGGCGTCCTTTCTTTAAACACGACCATAGGAAGGGACACCAAAATTTTGAGGCCAATGCATCTTCCAACCCAACACAAGTCCAACCCTATGGTGCACCCTTATCTTCAAACCCAATGCCTCATGTAACTTCATCATGGCCACCAACTTACACTCCAACAACTATATGGCCTAATGAACACAACCATGGGAGG
>MNCI01006175.1:150419-167141 GCA_015680685.1 Gnetum montanum | reverse complement strand
TGTGTTTTGTGGAGTTAGTGCGGATTACATTTAACCCTTCTAGTGCCCATGGACACTTTAAGTGTGGTTACACAAGAGCATAATAGGTTGAAACCTACTTTGGGGAGGATCCACTTGTGTAATTTTTCGTAATCTTCACTAATTCTCTAGTTCAAACACACAATTTCTTACCCTCAGCTTAATTTTTCATCATTTTCTTTCCCTTTTATTATCCCTCAAAATTTTAACGTTCCAATGTACCATTACATTCCATTTTCCTCATAACTGCCAAATTTTTAATTGCTAAATTCACATCATTATCATTACGAGTGCCTCTCGAATTAATGAAATTACCCTAGGATATCTTCATACTTGACCATGTCCTCATTTTACACCATTAATTTCAAGAAAATCCTTAAAAATTTAGTATTTGTCATGTGTCCCACATCACTGGGGACGAGATATCGCATACGCGATATTGCGTCCCACATGATATCGTGTACGCGATGTACCGTACGTGATATCGCATCCTATTTACTTATAAATAGGAACCCCCACCACAACACTTAGCATCATTTTTCCATTTACGCGAGGGGAATTTTTCAAATTTTTTCTCTACGACTTGCACTCGTGACCCTCGCTTTTTCACTCATATCTCGCGCACTGGTGCTCTGATTTTAATTTTGTTTGAACCTACTTGAACCCGGAGTGTTCAGTTTAGTCATGGGGGAGTGACACTTGCCAAAAAGTGCCTAAATTTTTTGAAATTTATCATCATCCAAAGGACATCAATTAGGGTAATTAACACTAACACTTAGAAAAATTGTGCCAAAAATCATATGACCTTAGGTACACCGGGAGATTAAAATGAAATCCACCTAAGTCATAGGACCCATTATTATAATTTTTGGGCACAATCACATGACAACATAAGATCTTCAATTAAAGGCATGTAGTAAGGTATAACTTGAATTTTAAAACAACCTTACTAACGTTTGCCCGTGTGATTGCAGATGGCCCCGAAATGTACGCAACGAGAGGGTCCTGTTCAAGGTGAAGCGAAACAACCTCGAAGAGATGGAAAACAAGTTCCTGCCAGACAACATGCAGAACAGGAGGTGCAATCATTCAGCATCCATCAAGAAGAACCTCCTACAAGATGGTCTAGGCAGGTAGAAAGAGGAGCTGCTGCTACACCTAAACCAGGACAACAACTCACGTTGCCCCCGGAATGTGTTCAGGATATCCATACGAAGTCCACAATTGCTGCGGTGATCATGGAGCTTAACTTTGAACCTTTTGTAGAGTTTGCTCTTAAGGCTGTTAGGGATCACCTTAAAGGGTCTCCCTTATGCCCTGTCCTCTCTGAGTGCGGTGCCTAGTACTTAGGTGAAACATACCTATTCTGGCACAATAAAGAGAAAGGCACCATGATTAACATTTGTGGTGTGACAGTAGACTTTTCTGCACAGGCGATATCGGAAGTGTTAAACCTTCCGAATTCAGGCCCCCATGTTGCTCAGTTATCTACCTGATCAGACCCCGATGTGCAAAAGGATTGGTTAGAGAAGGCTTATGGCAGAGATAAAGCTTTTGGTGAGCTTACAAAGGAAGAGCGGGTTTATTTCAAAATTGGAACCTATCACCTCTTCCCCACAAAAGGTTTGAAAAGAATATCTACGTATGCGGCAAGAGAATGTGCAATGTTCCTGTAGACCAGCTAGACAACTTTAGAATCAAGCAATTAACAAAGCTAATTGTAGAAAATAAGAAGGTGGCAGAAGAAAAGGAGATGGCCACTTGGGATGCCTCTATAGCACAAGCGCAAACTCATGCGCATCTTAAGGAACTCAAGGCCTTAGAAGAAGAGAATAAGCAGTTGGTTGCAGATAACCTTCGATTGACTTCTATGGAGAAACAAAAGAATGTTATCAATGAACACTTTCATCAGTTACGAGAATAGTTCATTCGGGTCAACCGAGATGTAAGCTATTTAGCCAGAGAAAATCGAACCCTCTCAATGGAGGAGGTACGCGCTATTCACTAAAAATTAGCCATCGAGATCAGCGTGTGGCAGAATGAGGCTAAACAACACAAGAAGCTGAATGAGCATTTCCGTGATTAGGTGGAGATGTACAAATAAATCTTGGAGAAAGAGATCCATATGGTCAAGGCTCAAATCAACAACATCAGTGCTCAGCACACTAATTGGAGGGCCATATTGGACACTTACGCCTTCACCCACTAAGCGAAAATTAAGAACCGGGACTTGCAAATCCAAGACTTGATCGAATACATGGAGTTGGCAAACCTTAGATATGCCAACCTGGCCATGTTAATAGCAAGACACCTGAGGTCAGAGCTCGAGCAACAGGTAGCTTCCACCCATATCAAATATGAAGCAGAATTTGCAGAGTGCAAGAAGTTGGCTGAGAAACTAGATGTCGCAAATTCTGAACTTGTGGTGGTAAAAGAAAGCTACCAAGGATAGAAAGATGTTGCAACCACGTTGGCTCGATGGCTAACAGAGCTTCATGAATACAAAGACAAATCTAGAGCCTATGAAGAAGAACGACGATTGTTCGCGGAATGGTATGTCAAAGCTAATCAGATGTTCCCGCAACTACCCTATCCATGGGAGGTGCCCACTCCGTCAAAGATCGAAACAATAGCATGGATGGCACAAGATCCTCGGACCAAAGAGGAGAAGCTCCAGGCCATTCTTCAGCGTCATCAACCTTCAAAGCTTGGAGCATGTGACAAGGGGAAAGCATCCATGGAGGAGCCACTGCCACTAGGAACTACATGAGTTCCATTTTTTGTAGTGGAGCATTTTTTCTGTGTTTTGTCTCCCCACACTACAGCATTAGTCCATTTCTTTTTCTAGTTAATAATCCCATACCTATCCACTGTGTACTCAATGAAGCTTGTTCTCCTTGTAACTCAAGGATGAGTTTTTATTCAGTCGTGGGGGTATGATGAGACGTGATTTGCATAGGTCGTGATATCGCGTCCACTGTGATATCGCATCCCCTGCGATATCGCGTCTTCCCTACAATATCGTGTACGCGATATCGTAGTCCACTACCATATCTATAAATAAGATGCAGCTCTCCCTTATTTGGGATCCCAGTTTTAGAGTAGCAAAGCTTTGGCAGTTTGATCCCTCCAAAGTTAGATTTTTTCCAGTGTCTTCCCGCAGTGTGGTGAATGTAATTGTATGGTGTCTTTATTCAAGTGTACCGTACTTGGACACGCACATGACTAGCAATAAAGATTGAGATTACTTCATCATTGCAGCAGTTACTTTGTTATTTATTTATTTGTTTATTTATTTAATGTTATTTACTATTTTCTCTCTCTCACCCTTAAACTCCTAGAACGCAAAACGAGTACGACTTAATTACGAGCATTTAAGTGTGACTACTTGGTAGCCCAGTGGTGTATCTAGGATCTACACTTGGTAACCCAGTGGCATATCTAGGATCTATGCTTGGTAATCCCAATGGCGTACCTAGGATCTACGCTTGGTAGTCCCAGTGGTCATCGTGCACAAGGTCCAAGATGTGTACGGTTGATCAAGGAATCAGTTGCTCGTCGCACTTAGGCTAGATTAGATTTTCTTACCCTTTTTCTCCTAGCTTAGTTTAGTTAATATTATTTTCCACTGCCTTCAGCAATAGCATAGATTAGGAAATACATCATACACCTCATCTGGACTAAACCATACATGACAAATATAATACTAGTCCAGGTGGGAAGACAGTGAACTACGACCTAAGGATAACTATCTAGGTGCCACAACTAGTCCGTCTGCGGAGTTCAACCGGATCGTGTGTGCGATGCTCATTTCATATGGTTGAGTGTAGGGGTACCTCACCACTCATCACCAGTCATCCATCAAATTTCTACTTCTCTTCTAAAGATAATTTATTTTCTTTGTAGAGTGAGAATTATAGCTCAACCAGTTGGCTTGCATCCTTCTCAGAGCTACTAGTTTGAATCCTAGTTCAACACCTTGCATGCTAACTTGGAGGCATGCTCCAAGTAAGGATAATGTAATCCAATATTCTCTCTCAAAAAAAATATTTTACTCATTAATTTGACCTACTAGTACATGCCTAAATTTGTTAGCACCATCCTCTACCAAGCCTCTAGAAGATAGTAACTAAATAATGTAATAATATTTCTCTTCCTCTTTCAATTTTTTAGAGACCCAAAGCCAAATAGACCATAAAAATATATTATAAATATATAGTTAAGAGGAAAAAACAACATAGTTTAACAAATTATTATGATTCTAATAAGGGATGAAAAAACCCAACCTCTAAAATCTTAAATTAATAAAAAGAAGTTAGGCGAAGTACATATATAAAGGTTGAAAATATAGCTTTCCAAAATACCTAAAGGAATGAACAATAAAAGTAGACCTAGTTTCACACTAGTAATAATGAAGATTAAGACAATCCAAGAAAAAATATTCCACCTTGAAAGTTACTTAAAGCATCATACATAAGGATGTACAACCACACTAACATCATGAAGCCAATGCAATTAGCATCTTTATAACACAAATGAGACAAAATAATATCATAAAGGAAGAGCTACTTCCCAAATATTCAACAAAGAACACTCATCTTACCCATTCTAAAATTACTAATTTTGAATCTTTTGTAATAGCTTGAGTTGTTTTCTTTATGTCACACCATTTCTATCCTCTACATGAATGTGAAGGAGAGAATAATATAGCAAAGATAAAACAACCTATGTAGAAAGAGAAACTATCTAACATTTAAAAACATGGACATTTTTATGCCTTCATATGAAAAAAAAAACTTCAAGAACACTAAAAGCCTCATACAAGTTATTAATGGTTGTCCAAATATACTAAAGCAAGGAGGATGACACTAGCTTATCCTTAAAAAAGCACAAACAAAAGCACTGCAAAGGGTTTAACTCTATCATAATTCCAAAATAAAGGCTATAGGAATTTAGTTTTAGAATAAAATAGGCATTGAAAAATTTCAATTCCAATATATTAAATTCTTAATCCCATAGGAAAACCATTGTTAAGGTAGACTAAAAAAAAATTTTCATTTTTGGCTACTAGTCAAATCTCAAAATTTTTTTAAAAGTAGTCATTCATTACTCAATACTCCAAGTATTATTCCATTTCTAGTTCAAATAAAGAAAATGATGTGATGGAATAATTTTATTTACAAATTTAGAAATTAAGTTTGATAAGTGAGATACATATGCCCATATTCAATTATCTTAAAGCATCCCATCAATTGCTATTAGTACCTTAACTTATTTACTAATAAGAGAAAGAACAACATGCATAAGATATTTATAGTTTTGTAATAAAGAAACCTATTTGATAATATTATTTATTTTCATTGCATCAACTTCATGAATGAGATCTTTCCAACTTTGAAGAGGTAGATTTATCACATGTTCATTGAAGGATAATTAAATTCTTGAAATGTACAAGTCATAGAGAAAGGCCATCAAAGAAAATGAGAATGAAGCAAATATGAATTTATCCTTCGAGAACACCACTTAAGAAAATGAGGAACTATCTACCAATTTTTTCAAATTGCTTTTAAAAATTCAGATTTCTTAATATTAAGGGAAACACAAAAGATAACCCAATTGAGCTATGATAGATGACTCTCATGAAAAGAATAACCAAATTGCTAAAAGTGGGTTGATGAATCATAGATTGGTTGTGTCGACTAGGCCCCATCGACTAGGCCCTAACAACTAAGCCTCGTCGACTACACCCTATGGACACACAATTTTGATGTGTTGAAATTTTCCTATCAACTTAGTATCTATTTTTACCTATAAATACAGGCTCACCCACCATGTTTATGACATGTCTTATCATAGTTGTAGTGAAGCTCTTGCAGTTTTGTCATTTGGAAGTTAGAATATTTTTCTAAGTGCCCGCAGTAGGAGTTAAGACTATGCGAATCTTTATTCAAGCACTGTTGTACCTAAGCATAGTAGTGTGTGTGGTAATAAAGATGAGCTTTTTGATAAACCTTGCAACACTTGGAAATAGATTAATTATGTATTTATGCATTTAATGTCCTATGCGTTTTCCTTTAATGCTTTAAGTAATTAAATAATTAATTAGGCTAAACTAAGCTACATTAAGTATCAAGTAATTAAGCCCATAAGTAAAATTACTTTGACCATATGCTTGGTGCTTGGTAATCCCAATAATGCTTAATGTTTGATAACCCGTAGTGCTAAATGTGTTCAGGATTTGTACCATAAGTGGGAATGTATGCTTATGTTAGAATTAGTTAGGTTAGTTAGTTAAGTTAAATTAGCAATTAAATTACTTCATTTCTTTCATCCTTTATTCTAAGCATCCAAAACATAAAACATAAAAATTATACACCTTGATTACACTTAACCATACCTTTACATATCACAAGTGTAATTGGAAAGATAATGAATGACTATGAGGGTAAGTTCACTTCCTAGAGACTAGTGTACCAAAAGACATAGAATACACAAAATTCAACCAAATCGTGCATGAATGCTTAGTAATTCATATGATTGAGTGTAGGGGTACTCACTACTCATCATTGGCAATGTTGCTAAGGATTCTCTTTTTTTGTTTGAAACGTGCACTATCTAGGCATAGTGAAAATCATTAACATTGTTGGATGAACCCTAAGGTTAAAAATCATTGTAAAAATAAAAATAATAATTTAATCACATTGATATCTTATTCTAATAGCAAAATGTCTTCTTCTCACAAGTGCAATGATACTAAACCACCAATGCCTCAAGAATGCAAGGTGGTATTTACTTATCCAGAGGAGTATCTACCTGACTTCATCTTCATCTTGCATCAGGATGAACAACTATGGTGATGAGATATGGAGGGCAACATTGTAATTCCTCCCAATCAATCTATGCTTGAGATGCTACTCTAAACTCTTAGGAGGTTAGGCATCTAGGATCTTCAAGAAGAGTACGTTGTGCATGACCATGACTACCAAGACTACCATCCCACTAAAACACAACGTAGGAGAAATTAACACTAGGAGAAATACCATGAGGCTTTGAAAGGGAAACGGTTCACCAATCCCTTGTTCCTACTCAACCAAAATGATAATAAGGATCCTCCCTCTAGGGGTTTTCAACATGAAGATTCTCACCTGATTGATATTGGTGATTGGAGCTTGAGCCTAAAGCCACAATCCACTATCAATAATCTGGGTTCAGCCAAGAGTGGTAATCAAAGTAGGGAATTGGGCAAGCATCAAGATGACAAGAAAGCTGATAACTGTGGTCATGAAAAGCATAGAAGAGGTGGTAGACACCATGGTGGTGGCAATCCTCCTTCCTCTTCACCCTCTTCATTTACTTCTTCTTCCTCCTCTTCTAGTTCATGCCATAGAAAGGACAACCATGATGAAGGTGAATAGCAGGACAACAATGATAATTGTAGAGACCATCATGAACAAAGGGGTAGCAAAGGACATCACAGGCTTCATAAAAATAATGATGATGATAAGCCTTTTCTAGCAACTTAGAGTATGCTGATTATCATAGAGGTAGTGAAAATTCCAACCAAGGATGTGAAAGATAGTTGGATCAAGCGACTTGACATGAACAATATCCCCAGATTTGAGGGGAGATATAACTCTAATCCACAAACACATATTCAATCCTTACATGATTCCTATGCCTTAAAAAATCTTGAAAATGATTATTATAAATTAATGTTATTTTCCAAGACACTCATCAAGGAAACCAAAAACTAGTATCGATCCTTGGAGCTAGAATCCATCCATAGGTGGAGTACAATGCTAGAGCTATTCAATGATAAATATCAGACATACTCCCAAGTGTCTAATCTAAGAAGGTAGATCCAAAGATGGAAGCAAGCAACACATGAACCCTTGGATGCTACCATGGGTAGATACTATTCTCTCATACATTAACACCTTGGCCATGGTTATTCTTAGTGGGAACAACTTCGCCACATCATAGATGGACCTAGATTGAAAATGAGAAGAACTCTTAGGGTTTATGTCCAAGGAAGACTATTAGAACTTACAACCCATTAGATTTAAAGGTTGATAGAGCAAGTATCAAGAAGAATGAGAACTAAGAAAACATGAAAGTGCTAAGAAATATAACAAGGATCCTTCCATTAAAAAGAGAGAGGTCCAGTTTTGGGAAAATGAGGAGTCACCACTTGATGAGGTGGTGCAACGAAAAATCTTACCAATCCAAAAATCTATTTCTGATATATCAGCCAAGGTTGATAAATTATGGGACTCTTTGAATGAAAAATTATAAACTGCTCTAAAAATCACAAAAGAACCAAGAGAGTAAAGCAATGACCATATCCACAAGAGTTAGAAAGAAGTTGAACATGCCTACCAAAGGGATTAGGGCAAGGCTATGGTAGTAGAAGAGGTTGTGGAGTCTAAATCAGATGACGATGGTGGGTGTGACATCTAGAAATATGAACATCCTAAAGGATTTTTCTCTATCATGTCACCTTTGTAGGAGTTTGTGGTGTACACATTGAATCCTAGATTAGCAAGAAGGTAAGCACCCAAAAAATTACCTTATTCTCAAGGCAATCCAAGGAAGCTCCACCAACAACAACAAGCTTATTATCTAAGTGGAGCTCCACCACAACCGTATGAGCAATACTAGCACTAGCAACATCCATAATCATGGGGGATGTCACCACCAATGCAATAGTACCCTTACAAGTAGCCAAATCCATATGGGTACTATGTTCAGCAATTGATGTCTATGCATGACTCTTCTAGTCATGCTTCTTTTTAGCACCACTACTACCCTCTAGAGTATCAAAAATTTCATTCTCCATCTACTAGAGGGAAAACCCAATATCTATATCACTCTTCTCATGCTTTATCACATGCTCCTTTACCCTCAACCCAATTACCTCTTACTCCATCTATGCAGGGTGAAATTCCACCACAATCGTAGCAACATAACGCTACTAGGGTTGTCAACTTACATCCAGCTTTCCAACCAAGTGTTTTGAAACCCAAATCCTAAAAACAACCATTCTTCCAATCCAAAAATCCTCCAAATTCTTCATAGACTAATGTAGTTGGTCACCTTGTCTCTCCATCAACTTTTACATCAAATCCTTTTGAGATCCCTTCAAACCAAATGCCTCCTAAGATCCACACTATCATGATGATCCACACTATATCTAATTAGATTAAGGTTGACAACCTTCCCAAGAAAAGATTTGATCATGGAAGTCCTTTCATCTACTTGCAGATCACTAGCCATGATCCATGTAAGGCTCTTCTTAATTCAAGTTCCAGCGTCTATCTAACTTCTCATGACATGTACAAACCATAGGACCTACTACCTCTCAAGAATAGCAATATCTATCGAGAATTGGTAGACCATTCAATCACTATTCCTTTGGGACTTGTGGAGGACATTATCACCATTTTTTGTGGATGGTCCTATCCTACCAATTTTTTATTGATTAAGGTCAAAAACTCTAAAGGAGACTTTCCAATTATCATGGCAAGGGCATGGTTCAGCATTGTTAATGCATAAATGGGTATCACAGATCTCTGCTTAGAAATTTCCAAGGAGAATGAATTTGAAAAGATTAAGAAGAAGAGAGTTTCATGCATCGCATACAGTGATACCAAGTGTAACTATGTGCAAAAAATCTAGTCTGTCATGAGCACATCCATCAAAGCATGCAGATAATGTGTAGATGAATCTAAAGATCAAAGATGCTTGTATGCACTAGCCACAAAATAGGAGGGTACCTAGTGGCTAACAGCTGATCTTGGAAGTAACACACTTTGCATAGAACCTATTGAGAGTCTAACATGTGCCTATATTGAAAGCATGGATAAACTAGAGCAAGTTCATGAAAATGATGATACCAATTGGGGAGAGTTGGAAATCCCTAAAAATTTTAAACAAGAGCTACTATAGTTGAAAACCCTACCTACTAGCATGGAGTATGCATTTTTGATAAATGGAAAGCTGGTAATCATCAATGCCAATCTTACCCCTAAATAGAAACAAATGTTATTGAAGGTGGTTGACAAATGGTCAACAACCTTTTCTTGGTCATATCCTGAACTCACAAGGATTAATCCTAAGATATGCCAACATCGTATCTACATTAATTCGGCCATGAAGCGAAAGAGGCAAATGTAGCAATAGTTGAACCCCAAATTGATGTAGATCATCAAAGAGAAAATCAAGCAACTCCTAAAGGTATGGTTTATCTATCCCATTATAGATAGTGAGTGCGTTAGTCCACTCATGATATGCCAAAGAAATGTGGCAAGTGGTGGGTCTCCATTGACTTCCAACTATTAAATATGGTAACATTGAAAGATCATTTTTAATTATGATTTGTGAATCAAGTGTTAGACACTATATCTCGACATTACTATTATAGTTTTCTGGATGGTTATAGTGACTATAATCAAATCCAAATTGTGCTAGAGGATCAGGCCAAAACAACATTCATGAGTCCCTAGAGGACTTTTGCATATTGAAAGATGCCTTTTGATCTATGTAATGCTCCTGCCACATTCCAACACTTGGTCTTGAGCATTTTTTCAACAAAAAATTGGTTGTAGGATGGAAGTCTTCATGGATGACTTCTCCACCTATGGCACTACATTTGAGCAAGCCTTGGACTACCATGAGCAAGTGCTTAAAAGGTGTGTGAAGATGAATCTTTAGCTTAATTGGTAGAGGAGTCATCTGATGGTCTAAGAGGGCATTATACTAGTGCATAGAATTTCTCAAGTAGGGATTAAGTTGGATCTTGAGAAAATGAGGGTCATCCAAGGAATAACTTACCAACCAACAACCATTAAAGATGTTCAATCATTCCTTGGATATAGTGGCTACTACCATCGATTCATAGAGAATTTCTGTAAGATCGCAAAACCATTGGTCAAGCTTACAAAGAAATATGTTCCATTCATCTAGACTAAGAAATGCAAAAATGCATCCTAGAGCTTAAAGCCGAAGCTCATAGAGACTCCAATTCTATGAGCACCTAACTAGTCCAAACCATTTCATATCATGAAAATGCATCAAATTATGCCTTGTGAGTAGTGCTTTTGTAATTAGATGACAAGAAACATCCATATTACATCCACTACACAAGTTGAAGCATTGTGGGTGCATATTTAAATTACACAACAATAGAGAAATAAATAATAGCAGTGATGTATGCTCTAGAAAAGTTCAAGCACTATGTGCTTGAATACAAAGTGTTTGTACACACTGACCACAATGTAATTTGCTTCCTAATGAATAAGCCAACAATGAGCCCTCATGTCATACAATGGCTGGTGATCTTGCAAGAATTCGATCTTACAATGGTAGATAGAAAGAAAACTAAGAATGTGGTTGCTAACCACTTGTCTCAATTATGATGTCCTAACAATTAGTAAAGCCCACTCTCTTATCAATTTCATGATGACCTCCCCTTTATAAGTGTAATAAATGAACAAGTGCTCGCAAAACCAAAATGATATAATGATATCCTCACTTATCTCCTCACTCAAGATATGCCACAAGATCTAAACTATAAGAAGAAACAATAGTTTCTTCATCAGGCCAAAGGCTTCATGGAAATCAATAGATACTTTTATAAGGTGTTCACCAATGGCCTAGTTCATTGGTATGTACCTGGTACCCTAGAAATTAGTGTGTACCAGGTACCCCAAAAATTAGTGCACATGGTACTCGTTGGTGTGTACCTGGTACCCTAGAAATTAGTGCACATGGTAACCCAAACTAATGAACTAGGCCATTGTCAGAAATCATTGGTGTGCACCACTTTTCACAAGCTCATGTAATGCTTGGGGGTTGAACATAAATTAACAACATCCTATTACCCTGAAGCCAATGGTCAAGTATAGGTTACTAACAAGGAGATTACAAAGATCTTAATGAGAACTATTCGAAAATATAGGAGGGACTAGAGCACAATACTCAACAATGCCCTCTGGGCCTACTTTTCAAAATGGAAACTCCCTATAAGCTACTCTCCTTATGGGCTAGTGTATGGGAAGCTACCAATACTTCCTATTCAATTAGAGCTCCATACACTTTTAATAGCATGTGACCTAGATCTTGACCTGAGTCTACCACAAAAAGAATGATTAATCAACCTTAACATGCTAGATGAAAATCGGTTAGTGACCCTATCTTGGAATAAAGTGCATAAGGCATTCAACAAAAAGTGCCATGAGCTTAGAATAAGAAAAGTAATATTTCAACAAAGAGATAAGGTTCTTTACTTGAACCCCACACACATACCTCAATGAACTAAGTTCTAGATGTTGTGGGAAGGGCCTTACATAATTTATAAAACCTTTTCTTGTGGGGCCATGTTGATCTACAAACCTAAGAGCCCAAACAAAAAGTAACAAGACACAGTGATGCTTTTATTGTTTCCTAATGGTGGTTTGTATTTAATGTTTTTGATTGCTAATGTCTAGTTTATATTTTTGAATTTTGATGATTAATAACTAAGACTAATTTCTATTTTCATAACACAGGTAGTGATTCCATGTCATCCACCCATCCACAAGCTCTATGGTTTTCCTTGTTTTAGGAATATGAGATTCCTTTTCATCAATAACACTTTAAAAAACTTGTGACCTTAGTAGTTATCAAGCTTGGAAAAGATTCAAAGGTTTGAAGAGGATGTGACTTTAAGGGGATTCAATACTCTTTGTACCTTTCTCCTTACTTAAGTGCATGTGTTTTTTCATGGATTTCATACCGTTGCATGTCAACCAATAATAGAAAATTGAATAAGTCTTTGCATAGTGTGGTTCTCATTCAAAAAAATTTCTAAAAAAAATAAAAACAAAACAAAAAAATAACATGATGTGAATTCAAAGAACACCCCTTAGGCAAAATAAATGGGCTATAAGCACTAGTTATGGGACTAGAAACACATGTTACCCATGCCTGAAGGTTCCCTCTAACTAAGGTACTTTCTCACTTCCTACTTCTATTTTCTTCTCAAATAGAACAATGCTTGTCCATGGAAGCACTCTTGTATCTTAAGGGGATGGACCAATCTTAGAGTGGTAATAAAAAGTCATTGAAAGTGGTTAGTTTTGGTCTAAACTAAGGTTGGACTTTATTGGGTCATTTAACCATGATTCTCACAAGGGACTTCATGTCACCATGATTAGGACATCCATTCCATTTTTTATAACATCCATATGTGCTCTCCATAACTCACCTCACTACCAATTTTTATGTTTTTGTTTCATGTCTTAGTTTGATGTGTTGAAATTCCTAAATAGTTTCTCCGAGTTGGTCCTTAACTTTTCATAACCATTAATCAACTATGGGGCCCACGGACTCCTTAGTTGAGGATATGCAAGGGCAAAAATGGAATGTTCCACTATGGGGAGGACCCACTTGCATCTCTCATGGTTTGGTTAGTTAAGTTCCTTACCCCTAGACATTGCCACAATCAAAATCTATTGTGCATCCCATTATGCATCCAACTATGTGCTCCTTAAGACATTCTTCTTAAACAAATCTCGTTCTCTACTCATTCCTCAATTTTTTAAATATCGAAAACCTCTTCTAATAATTTCATGATGGCTTTTTTGGCTTCCATTTGACCCCAATTTCATTCAAAAACTCCTTATATTTCTCAAATTTTGACAAGTCAATGGTGGTCAATAGCCTTGTTGACTAGGCCTAATCAACATGGTTGGCCCTATCAACATAGCCCAAAAATTCTATAAATACCATCCAATACTTTGAAATTTTTTATCATTTGCTTCAAAACAACAAAGGAGTTTTTGTAATTTTTCAGAGCCCAAAACTTTCCAAATCCCATAACTTTCACACCATTTGTTTAAATCACTCTATTCTTTGATCCTGTAGCTACCCATAGGTAAGCTCTTAGTTGTGGGGGCCACAAACCTTAAGGTTTTCAATGAAAAGTTTTCAAAATTTTTCTAACTCCTCCAAAGGGTTAATAAATAAAATAATATTAAACCATCAATTTTTAAGAGTTTAACCCTTCCAACAAACTTTGATAAACCTAAAATTAATTATTAATATTATAATAATATTTGAATAATCAACTAGGCCATGATAACAACCTAGCCAAGTGTAACTACCCCAAGAGATAAGGTATTTCCAATGTTTCAAAGTCACACATTAAGTGCTAATCCTTGGTCATGTTGTGATTACAAATGACATTGAGACCAAAATGCCTATAAGAAGGAGGATCATCACAACCAAAGGACAAACAACCAAGAACTAGAAGGGGCCAAGAAGAACAAGCCTAGGTATAGGCAAAAGAAACTCATGGAATGGGGCCTCTTCAAGAGGAGCTTGAAGTGAAATCTGTTTGATAGATTCCCAAATAAGAGCTATGACTGAACAATCCTAAAGAGGAGAGGCACTAGGGCCCATACCAAGACTTGAGGTCACATTGACACAAGCTTGCTTAGACACGATTAAGCCTCATGATGTCCAATGCTTAGTTCTCCAAGAACTAAACTTTGGACCATTCTTGGAACATTATCCACTAGAAGTCAAGACACAATTGCAAAGCTCTCCCATGTGGCCAATTATCACCACCAATGGGGACTAGTACATGAAAGAGACATATCTCTTCTAGAATAGTAGGAAGGTAGGAGCCACTATGAAAATCAAGGACATTCAAGTGTCTTACTTAGTAAAAGTGATTTCATAGGCTCTTGCCCTGCCTAATTTTGGCATCCATTTTGAAGAAATCTCAACGTAAGTAGACCTTGAGGCCAAAATAAAGTGGACCCAGTGGTGTCATGAGGTTAATAGTAAGGATTTTGGTGCGCTCACACTGATGGAGAATATATACTTCAAGATAGCAACCTATCACCTTAATCCAATGATGAGGCTTAGTAGCGAGACAACCTTCTCTACCTGTGCCAATGCCACTCTAAGAAGAAAGTTCACTATTAACCTTCCATAGCTAATCTATCTGGAGATAGAGAAGCACTTTAAGGAGAATGAACATGGAAAGAAAATCCTAACATTTCCATCCCTTATCAAAAAACTTTGTAAAATAGTAGGGATAGTCCACTATGTCAATGATACAATCAAGCATACTCCCATCACCTCCTAGTCTAAAATGATGAAGGATAAGACCCCTATCATATCAAAAGAAGAGAAGTAGCAACCGCCACCTCCACTACCCACTTAAGAAAAAATGTCGAAGGCTTGCATAGCCATTGAGCACCTACATGAAATCTGAGAGTAGCTCTTGTGTAAGCAGAAGTAGTGAGTAGTAACAAGTGATAAGGACCCATCTGTGTATCATCCTGTAATGAGTCACCTCAACAAAGTGGCTTAAATGATAAGCTAGATGGAGGGAGGTGGGCCAATATTCTAATCAGAAAGAACACAATTTCCCACAAGGTCAAATCCTAGTGCTTGAGAGGTGACAATGTCTCTCTTGCAATAATAGAAATTTCCAAAAATCTTTGGGAATGTCTCTTAATGAGTCAAGGTACCGCATCAATGAAGCCTTGTCAACTAGGCCCCATCAATGCATTATTTGATGTGTTGATGTAGCCCCATTAATGCAAGGGCCTATTCTTGCCTATAAATACATGCCAACCCTTCATTTTTAGGCATCACCTTGTCATAGTTGTAGCAAATCTCATGCATTTTTTACATTTAAAAGTTAGAATATTTTCCTAAGTGCCCGTAGCAACAATCATTGATTGTACAAATCTTTATTCAAGCATTATTGTACTTGAGCATGATAGTGTGTGTGTTAATAAAGGTGAGCTTCTTAATAAACCTTGTATCATTTTGGATAGCTTAAATGTTTTATTCATGCATTTAATGTTTTGAATTATTTATTCAATTTTCTTCAATATTTAAGCTAACACATAAGTACAACCACTTTGAGCATGCATATGACACTTGGTAATCCTAGCAGCACTTGACACTTGGTAACCCAAAAATGTTATATGTGTTTAGGATGTTGATGAGACACGACATGCATAACACCGCGATATCGCAGCCCCTACGATATCGCGTACGCGATATCGCATCTTCCCCTGCGATATCGCATACACGATATCGCGGTCCGCCGCCATATCTATAAATAAGAGGCGGCACTCCCTTCATTTCCCAATCCTGGCTAGAAGTCGCGAAGCTCTAGCAGTTTGAACACTCCAGAGTTAGATTAATTTCCCATGTGCCCGCAGTAGGAGTCCTAGAGTGAACGGCTCTTTATTCGAGCAACTTTGTAACCTGAACACAAGTTGTGTACGGCAATAAAGATGAACTTGATTGGATAAACCTTGCAGTACATGGTTTTATTTTATTGTTATTTATTGCTTTCCTAGTGCGCACGAGTACGACTTGATTACGAGCATCTACGGATGTGTACGGCTAATCAAGGAATCGGCTGCTCGTCGCAACGCGTGAGTACGACTTGACTACGAGCATTGTGACTGCTTGGTAACCCAGTAGCGTATTCCAGGATCTGCGCTTGGTAATCCCAGTGGTAGTCCAATGTGTACGGCTAGTCAAGGAATCGGCTACTCATCGCTAGGCTAGAACGTGTGATAAGTACGACTTGGCTACGAGCATCCACGGGTGTGTACGGCTAGCCAAGGAATCGGCTGCTTATCACACTTAGGCTAAATAGGTGCCTCAGTACGACCACTTCGAGCACCT
>MNCI01006175.1:75031-144849 GCA_015680685.1 Gnetum montanum | reverse complement strand
CAAAAAAATCACATACCTCAGACTTGCTTAACCATACACCGTGACACATACAAGCAAGCCTGGGAAGACAACGAATGATTAACCCCAAGTGTTTCTTGTGGTGTTAAGGCATTTAGTCTATGGAGTTCGACCGGATCACGCGTACACGCTCATATTCGTATGGTTGAGTGTAGGGGTACCTCGCCACTCATCAGATGTGTATGACAAGTGGGACCGAATACTTATGTTAAGACTAGTTGAACAATAGTTAGCCTATTAGATAAAAGTAAATATTAAATTACTTTATTCTCCATCCTATTTATTTCAAGCATCAAAACCCTAAAATATAAAATGATAAAAATCATGTGCCTCAATTACACTTAAACCATACCCTTGAGCTTCACAAGTGCAGTTGGGAAGACAATGAACATACTCAACATCCAATTTACTTCCTAGAGAACTAGTGCACTAGAAAACTATAGAGTCCATGGAATTCAATCGGATCATGCATGAATGCTTCATGATTTGTATGGTTGAGCATAGGGGTACCTTGCAACTCATCATTGGCATCATTGTCAAGGATTCTTTTTGTTTAAAATGTATGTTATTTAGGATTAGTAAACATCATTAACATCATTGGATGAACCCTAAGACCAACATCATTGTCACAAATAATATAACCACATAAGCACACTAATATTATATTGGTTTTGCAAAATGTCTTTTTCTCACAAGCATGATGATGCTAAACCACTAATCCCTCAAGAATGCAAGGTGGTACATACTCATCCAGATGAGTATGTGCTTGACTTCAACTTCATCCTACATTAGGATGAACAACTATAATTACGTGACATGAAAGGCAATATTGTAATGCCTCCCAATCGATCTATGCTCATGATGCTACTTTGAACTCTTAAGTAGGCTTCCAAGATCTTCAAGAGGAATACTTTGTGCATGATTACAATTACTAGGACTACCATCTCACTGAAACATAATTTCATAGAGATCAACATCAGGAGAAGCACCATGAGCTGATGAAGGGGAAACGATTCACCAAACCCTTGATCCTACTAAACTAAGACAATAATGAGGACCCTTACTTTGGGGGCTCTCTACATGAAAATTCTCCATCCCTTGTTACTGGCAATGGGGATGTGGCCCTAAATCTATGGTCTGTTATCAACAATCTAGGTTTAGGTAAAGATGGGAATCAAGGCAGGAGCTCAAACAAGTGTCAAGATGATAAAAAAACTGGTGAATGTGGCTGAGACAACCAAAGGAGAGTCAATAGATACCATTGTGGTGGAAGTCCTCCTTCTTTATCCTCTTCATCTACATCTTTTTCTTCCTCTTTTGATTCTAAGAATTGACATAGAAGGAGCAATCGTAATAGAGGTGAACAGTAGGACAATAATACTAATCTCCAGGTCCATAGTGAATGAAGGGATAGCATACGACATCATCGACGACAACGCAATAATGATGATGATGAAATGTTATTAGCAATCCAAATCATGTTAAATATTGTAGAGGCTATAAAATTTCCAACTAGATATGTGAGAGATAGTCAGATCAAGTGCCTAGACATGAACAATATCCCAAGATTTGAGGGAGCATATAAATTTGATCTGCAAAACCATCTACAAGCCTTTCACAATGCTTGCACCTTACAAAACATAGACACTGACTAGTAGAAATTAAAGTTATTTCCCAAGAAACTCATCAAAGAGGTAGAAAGATAGTATTGGTCCTTGCAACCAGAATCCATTTGCGAATGGAATACCATGCCAGAACTATTTAATGACAAATACTAGACGTACTCCATAGTGTCTAATTTGAAAAGGAAAATCCAAGGCTGGAAACAAGGATCACATGAACCCTTGGATGTCGCCATGGATAGATAGTATTCTCTCCTATACTAATGCCCTAGCCATGATTATTCTTATAGGAAACAACTCTATCACATCATAGATGGACTCAAAGTAGAAACCAAAAGAACTCTTGGGGGTTTCTGCCTAAGGAAGATTGTCCGAACTAAGAGCTCATCAGATCCAAAGGTTGATAGAGCATGTAGCAAAAGAAGAAAGTGAGTTATGAAAGAGAAAATTTGTAGTAGAATATACTAGGGAGCCCTCCATTAGGAAAATGGAGGTCTAATTTTATGATGACAAAGAGTCACCACTCAACAAGGTGATGAACAAAAAAACCTTACCCATCCAAAAATATATTTTTGATATTTTGGCAAAGGTTGATAAACTATGTAACTCTTTGGATGAAAAATTCCAAATTTCTATAAAGATTGTTGAAGAATCCAAAGAGCAAAATAGTGATCATGATCATAGGAGGTAGAAAGAAGCTGAATATGCCTACTAGAGAGGTAAGGGCAAAGCTACTATAGTAGAATAGTTGTGAAGATAGACTCCGATGATGATGTTAGATGCGACATTTGTCAATATGAACATCCTAAGGGATGTTGCCATGTGATGTCACACTTACAGGATTCTGGGATGTACAGACTAAATCCTCAACTAGAAGGGAGGCAAGCACCTAGGCAATTGGCTTATCCTCAAGGAAATCCAAGGCATTCCAAGGTAATTCCACCAACAATCACAAGCTTACTATCTAAGTGCAGCTCCACCACAACTGTACAAGTAATACCAGCAATGGTAGTAATCGTAATCATGGGGAATGCCACCGCCAAGATAGTAGTACCCTTATAGGCAACTAGATCTATATGGGTACTATGTTCAACAACCCATTTCTCCATGTGGCTCTACCAACCATGCCTTATTCTAGCATTGCTACTATCCTCAAAAGTACCATCAAACTCATTCACCATATACTCATGGGAAGCCCCCATATCCATACCATCCTCCGCATTTTTCTGCACACATTCCTTTACCCTCAACCAAGTTACCTCCTACCCATCTATGTAAGCTAAAATTCCCCCATAGCCGCAGTAATGAAATGCTATGAGGGCTATAAATTTACAAACAACCTTCCAGCCAAGTGGTTCAAATAATAGACTTAAGAAATGATAATTTTTCTGACTTAACAATCCTCCAAAACCCTCATAACCTAATGTGGCTAGTCATCCTATATCTCCGACATCCCCATCCTTTGCACTAAACACATTTGAGGGCCCTTCAAATAGAACACTGCCTTAGATCTGCACTATGATGTTAACTCATGCTGGCTCTGACTAGATCAAGGTTGGCAACCTTCCCAGGAAGAGATCTGACCTAAGAAGTCATCTTCTTTACTTATAGATTGCTGGACATGAGTCATGCAAGGCTCTTCTTGATTCTTATTCCAATGTCAATCTCATCTTCAATGACATTGACCAAACCTAGAACCTACCACCTCACAAGAAGAGCAATATTCATTTGCAATTGGTAGACCAATCAATCACTGTCTCTTTAGGATTAGTGGAGGACATTGTAACTATAGTCTATGGGTGATCCTATCCTACCGATTTTTTGGTGATCAAGGTAGAAAAATTCAAAGGCAACTTCTCCATCATTATGAGATGTACCTGGTTAAGCGCTATTGATGCAAAAATGGGCATTAGGGAACTCTCCTTGGAAATCTTCAAGGAGAAAAAATTTGGATGACTTGAGAAGAAGAAAGTTCCATGTATTGCATACAATAATAATGGGTGCAATTGCATATAAAAAATCTAGTCCATTAAAAGTACATTCATTAAATCATGCAATTAGTGTATACATGAAATCAATATCCAAAGGTGCCTGTACACAGCAACCACAAAACAGGAGGGCACCTAATGGCTAATAGCTACACACTATGCATGGAACCTACTAAGAGCTTGACATGTGCTTATGTCAAGGGCATGGATGAACTTGAGCAAGTTCATCACCAACTCTCTAATGATGAAGTTGATGATACTTGTTGGGGAAAGTTGGCAATCCCTGATCATTTCAAGCTGGAGCCCCTAGAGTTAAAAATTTACTAACTAGCATGGAGTATGCATTTTTAAAAAATAACAAGCCATTTATAATCAATGCAAATCTTACTCTTGACCAAAAAGATAAGCTATTGAAGGTGGTCAAAAAATGGCCAAAAACCTTTGCTTGGTCATATCCTAAACTAACTAGAATTGATACAAGGATAAGCTAGCATTGTATCTACACCGACTTGGCCATGAAGCCAAGAAGGCAATTGTAGAGGTGGCTAAATTCCAAGTTGAAGCAAATCATCAAAGAGAAAATAGAACAACTCCTTGAGGTGAGGTTCATCTATCCCATCATGGATAGTGAGTGGGTTAGCCCACTCATAATTGTGCCAAAGAAAGATGGCAAGTGGTGGGTTTGCATTGACTTTAGGCTATTGAATATGGAAACATTTAAAGATCATTTTCCATTATCATTTGTGAACTAAGTGTTGCACACCATATCTAGGCATTGCTATTATAGCTTCTTGGATGGTTATAGTGGTTATAACCAAATCTAGATTGCATTAGAAGATCAGGCCAAAACAACATTCATGAGTCCTTGAAGAGATTTTTCATCTTGCAAGATATTATTTGCTTTGTGCAATGCCCCTACAACACTTCAATGCTTAGTCCTTAGAATTTTCAATACTAGATTAGTAGTGGGATAGAAGTCTTTATGGATGACTTTTCTACCTATAGGGCTAAATTTGAGCAAGCCCTACATCGCCTTGAGTAAGTATTGTAAAAACCTTAAGCTCAATTAGTAGAAAAGCCATTTAATAATCCAAGAGGGCATAGTACTAAGGATTGAGGTAGACCTAGAAAAGATAAGGATCATCCAAGGAATCACACACCAACTAGAGATAGTTAAATATGTTCAATCATTCCTTGGACACACTAGATACTACCAGTGACTTATAGAGAATTTCTCTAAGATCGCAAAGTTTTTGGTCGAGCTTAAAAAGAATGATGCTCCATTTATCTAGACCATTTCATATAATGAAAAATGCATCTAATTATGCCTTTAGAGCTATGCTTCTGAAACTAGATGATAAGAAATGTCCATATTATATCCACTACATAAGCCAAAGCATTGTGGCTGCACAATTGAATTACACCACAACTAAGAAAGAACTAATGGTAGTAGTGTATGCTCTCAATAAATTCAAGCACTATGTGCTTGGCTATAAAGTGTTTGTGCACATATATCACAATGCCATCTTCTTCCTATTGAGAAAGCCAACAGTTAGCCCTTGTATCATATGATGGCTTGTGACCTTATAGAAACTCAATCTCACAATGGTAGTTCAAAAAGGAACTAAGAATGTGGTCGTTGACCACCTCTCTTGGTTAAGATGGAATAATAAAGAGGATGAGAACCTACTTTCTAACTAATTTCCAAACGAACTCTTCTTTATAAGAGCAATAAATGACAACGTGCTCATCAAATCAAAATGTTATGATGGCATCTTTACTTACCTTCTCACTCAAGAGATGCCACAAGTTCTAGACTTTAGAAAGAAACAATAGTTTCTTCATTGAGCTAAGTACTAAATGGAAATCAACAAACACATTTACAATGTGTGCACTGATGACCTAGTTCTTTGGTATGTCCCTGATGCAAACAAATTTTATGTTCTCCAGGATGCTCATGAAGGCCCTTGCGAAGGCCACTATGTAGGGAGATGCACAGCCATAAAAATCATGATGGTAGGCTACTATTGGCCAACAATCTTCAGGGATGTCCACTAGTTTGTCCAATCCTATTAATGTTATCAACAAGATGGTGGGATGACTGCTCAAACGGAGGGTCCTCAATAATGGATTCAACCACTGGAGCCCTTTGACATATTAGGCATTAAAATCATGGGTCCCATCACACCCATGTCTAATGAAAAGGCATACATCATCATGGCAATCAACTACTGCACCAAATGGGTAAAAGTAGCATCCTTCACCAACTGTACATCATCCACTACTACTCGATTTGTACAACAACACATTATAAATAGGTTTTATGTGCCATGTGCACTAATTTCTAACAATGGTCCCATTTCACAAGTGCCACCTTTCAAAAGTTGATGCAATGCTTGGGAGTTGAACATAAATTAACAACACCCTATCACCCTTAAGCCAACGATCAAGTAGAAGTCACCAATAGGGAAATCACAAAGATCCTAACAAGGACTGTAAGCAACTATAGGAGAGATTGGAGCACAAAACTCAAAAATGCCCTCTAAGTCTACTACTCCACATAAAAAATTTCCATAGGCTACTCTCTCTATGAGCTAGTTTATGAAAAACTTCTAGCACTTCTAGTCCAATCCAAGCTCCATTCACTTTCAACAGCCTATGACTTAGACCTTGACCTAATCCTAGCATAAAGAGAAAGATTGATCAACCTAAATGTGCTAAATGAAAACCAAATATTGGCCCTATCTTTGAATGAAGTACATAAGGCATACAACAAGAAGCGTCACATCCTTAGACTACGAAAAGTAAAATTTCAACCTGAAGATAAGGTCCTCTACTAGAACCCCACACATGTACTATAAAAAACAAAGTTCCAAACATTGTGGGAGGGAGCTTATATAATTGATGAATCTTTTCCTTCTAGGATCATGTTAATCTACAAACCTAAGAGCCCAAACAAAAAGCATTTGGTCGACATCCAACAAGCGAAACCTTTCCTAAAGCCAAAGCAAGCCAGTGCAACTAATACCTCATCGAATGAACAACCACACTCTATATTCTACATCTCCTCCTTTCAACCCAGTCGTGGGGAAGATGGCCATCCATGCTAACCATACACATGGCTCCTTAGTTTTTAACTTTTTTGTTTTACACATTTTTTTTCACTTTGTGGATTTTTACCCCTTTTTGGTTTTTCACTCTATTGATTTTCTTGATTTTTGTTTTATAACACTACTAGTATGTTTTATCTTTCTAGAATATTTTATACTTCCTTATATATTTTACTTTATTTTTATGTGACTTTTCATTATTTTTGCTAATAAAAGTGCTTTATTACCACATGACAAGGTGCTAATGTTGTTGTTTACTAATGATGGTTTGTGCTTAATGTTTTGATTGTTAATGTCTAGTTTCTATTTTTGAATTCTACTATCTGATGACTAAGACATGGTTTATTTTTCATGGAATAGCTAGTGAGTCCACATCATCCTTCCATCCACAAACTCTATGGTTTTCCTTGTTTTGGAAGATTGAGGTCCCTTTCATTAAATTAATTTTTAATAAATTTGTGACCTTGGTAATTTCTAGAATTGGAAAGGATTCAAACGTTTGCATGGGATGTGACTTCAAGGGGACTCATTACTCTTTGTACTCTTCTACTTGCTCAGGTGCATGGGTGTTTTCATAAACTTCTTACTATTCCATGTCGGCCAATAACAGGAAGTTCAATAAATTCTTTACATGGTGTGGTTCCCATCCAAAAGAAACATGATGGGAATTACAAGCACACCCCTTAAACAAATAATGGGCTATAGGCAATGGTTATAATACTAGAAAGACATGTTACCCATGCCTGAAGGTCCCTTCTAACTAAGGCCCTCTCTCACTTCTTGCTTCTATTTTATTTTCTTTATGGAATAGTGGTTTTTTTGTGGAAGCACACTTGTATCTTGAGAGGGTGGATCGATCTTGTAGTGGCGATGCAAAATCACAAAAAGCAGTTGATTTTGATTTGGACTAAGGATGGATCTTCTTACGCAATTTTAAATACAAACACCACAAAGGAACTTCTTATGACCTCAATTCAGGATTCCATCCAACCTTCTCCATCATCCATCTATGTTGCCCATAACTAATATCATTGTTGGTTTCCATGTTATGCTCGATGTCTTAGTTTGACATGTTGGAATTCTTGGATAGATTCTTCCTAGTTGGTCCTTAACTTTTCATAACCATTAATCAAGTATGGGGCCCACGGACTCCTTAGTTGCAATTATGCAAGGGCAAAAAGGACATGTGCCTACTATGGGGAGGACCCACTTACATATTTCTTGGTTTGGATAGTTAATCCCCTTACCTTAGACATTATTGCAATCATATCTTTCATGTACCCCATTGTGCATCCAACTTTGTGCTCCTTAAACTTTCATAAAACTTCATTCTCCAATAACTTTTTGAATTTTTAAACTCCAACACCCTCTTCAACTATTTTCATCATGTTTGTGGCTTTTTGGACTTTCATTCGACTCCCATGTCACTCAAAATCTCCTTTTATTTTCAAACGTTTTCCAAAGTCAATGGTGGTCAATAACCATGTCAACTAGGCCTAGTCAATGCAATGAATCCCATCAACAAGGCCTCATTAACTAAGCCTCATCAATGCAACACAAAAAATTTATAAATACCACTAAACACTTTGAAATGTTTATCATTTTCTTCACAACAAGAGAGGAATTTTTGCCATTTTTCAAAGCCCAAAACCTTCCAATGCCCATTAATTTCTAACCGTTTGTCCAAATCACTCTGTTCTTCGATCGTGCAACTACCGACAATAAGCTCCTAGTCATGGGGGCTGCAAACCTTAAGATTTCTAATGAAAATTATTTCTCCCCCAAAGGGTTAATAAATACAATGATGTTAAACCATCAATTTTTGAAAGTTTAACCTTTTCAATGGCCTCCAGTATGACTATAATCATTTGTTAACATCAAAATACAAATAAACTAATAATTAAAATTGATCAAATTATCCATAATCACAACTTAGCTAGGTGTAACTTTCCTAACGAGATAAGGTATCTCAATTGTTTCATGCTACACAATAATCGCTAACCTGTGGTCATGTTGGGAATACAAATGGTACCAAGACTAAAATGACCGCAGGAGGGAGGACCATCTCATAAAAGGGAGAAATGACACAGAATTGGAAGGGGCTAGAAAAAACAATCCCAAGAATAGGCAAAAAAAGCATGCAATAAGACCTCTTTGAAAGAAGCCCAAAGTGGAATTGGTTCAACAAATTCCCAAGGAAGAGGCTACAAAAAAATAATCATAGCGAGGAGAGGCACCAGGGCCTATATCGAGACTTGAAGTCACACTGACACAAGCTTGCCTCAACATAAGTAGGTCTTACACTATCCAACATTGAGTTCTCCAAAAACTAAACTTCGAGCCATTCTTAGAGAATGCTCCAGTGAAGGTAAAGACAGTTGCAAATCTCTCCCATGTGGCCAATCATCACTTCTAGAATAATAGAAGCGCATGTTCCACTATGAAGATCAAAGATATTTAGGTGTCCTACCTAGTTGAAGCCATTCTGTAGGCTCTTGGGTTGCCTAATTCTAGAACACAACTAACAGAACTTTCTATACAAGCTTATCCAAAGGTGAAAAAGAAGTGGACCTAGTAGTGTTACATGGTTGACCACAAGGAGTTTGGCACACTCACACTAACGAAGTGCATATACTTTAAAATAGTAGCCTATCAACTCAATTTGACAATGAGGCCTAGTAATATGACTACCTTCTTTGCCTAAGCATGTGCTGCTGTAAGTAGAAAATTTTTGGCAAACCTTCCATAATTAAACTATCTATAGATAGGAAAGCATTTTAAAGAGAATGAACGTGGAAAGAAAATCCTACCATTCCCATGTCTTATCAGAAAACTTTGCAAAAGAGCAAGGATAATTTGTTATTCCAACAACATAATTAGGCATGCTCCCATTACCTCTTGGTCTAAAATGATGAAGGATAAGACACTTGCCATGTCTAAAGAAGGGGAGTAGCAACTGCCACCTCCACCACCTGCTCAAGAAACAACATCAAAATCCTACACTACCATTAAGTGCTTGCATAAAATCTGAGAGCAACTCTTGCAACAATAACAACAATAAGTAGGAACAAGTGGTGGGAATCCATTTGTGTATTGATCAACGAAGAGTCACCTTAATGAATTCACTTGAATGATTAGTCAAATGGAGGTAGGTGGACCAATATTTTCAGCCCAATGAATGTAGCTACCTACAAGATCAAATCCTAGTGCCTGAAAGGTAATGGTATCTCTCTCTCAACATCATTTATTTTCAAAAATATCTAATAATGCCACCTCCTTTTTTGTGTACTTGGAGAATGGCAAGTGCACAATTGTATTGGTGATGCAACACCAAGGGTAGGAGACAACAGAGGAATTCATAGCTAATAGAATCATTGAAGTACTTAATGCACCTATGTTTCCTATACTAGATGTATCTACACTTAGAGATGTTCAAACATCCACAAGAACCTTTAGCATAAGATTAAGTGTAGCCCATCACGAAGAGTTACTAAACTGACTGGTGGAAATTGGGCGACCAATTCTGAACATCTTTGATTTTTTGAATAGCATTCTTGTAACCCAGTTGAAGCTACTTAAAGCAAATGGAAAATGTATTATCCTAAAAGAAAAACTTGAAATGGCTCAAGCAAAAAACCAGCACTTGGCCATAGAGATTGCTGAATTACATGCCCATTTTACTGATCCTACACTCCTCAACCATGTAATAATAAGTGATGAGGGTTTTCAGTAGCTTCAAGAGCGATTGAAACAAGTTGAGGGAATGGTAATGGCCATCTTTAACTAGTCTATATCCAAAGAAAATACCTATTCAGTTCAAAAGGACTTGGCTTAGATGCTTCAAGAAAATGAAATGTTGACTGCATAAAACCATCACCTACAGAATGTTTATGTACAAAAACAATAGATGCAAGAATTCATCCATCAATAGTAGGAGCACCTAGCCAAAGTGAACACAAAATTTCATAAATTGGTAGTAGAAAATTACAATCTCTCTATGGACAAGATTTGTTCCTTATGCTAGAAATATACCATTGAAATTATCACCAAGAAAAATGAGGCTCTCAAATTTGAGAGAGTCAAGAACCACTACAAAGACTAGGTTGGCTTGCAAAAGGAGATGAATGATAAACATATCCAAGTGACTAAGGTGAAAGTAAATGAGGCCCTCTAGCAACTCTAGTAAGGAAGAGAGGTGTGGCAACCTATCATTAATGAGATAGATGCTTATAACAAAATAAAGATCTACATCAATGAGTTGCAAATCAATGAAATGATTGAATATATGGAACTAGCCAATCTACGCTATGCAAATCTGGCAATGCTAACTACCAAATAGTCACATTCATAACTTTAAAAGTTAGTGGCTAACTTGTACTTGTTATATAAGGACAAGTTCAAGCACCACAAGGACACTAAGCAAAAGCTTGTAACAAAAAATGCTGAACTCAAAGTTTTCAAGGTGAGATTCAAAGATCAATGATCAACTACTGAGAACCTAGCTAGGAGAATGAATGATTACCAAGAGTTGCAAAATGTAATCAAGAAATTCAACATTGAGCACAAACAATTTGCTTCCAAGTTCATCAATGATAAGAGCTATTCCTAGAAATTTCCTATCCTTGGGATGTTTTCATTTCGACCCACATTGGAGAAGTTGCATAGATCATGTAGAATCCCAAGAGTAAGGAGGAGAAAATGAAAGCATTATTGGAAACTTTCCGTCTTCCACCAAGATTTGCAACAGTAACTAAACAACCACAACAGCCTCAACTGCCAGATGTGCCTAAAGCTGGAGAAGGTTCATCGAAGCCTCAGGAGCCTCCATCGCCTAGGACCATGTGATCTTTTCAATTGTCTTCATGCCATCAGAGGATGTGTTGTCTAAAATTTTTTTGGTGTTTAATTTTGTATCATGAACACTACAAATTTGTAATTTTGTTGATTCATACACCTAGGCACTTAGTTTTGTCATGTTAGTTTTGTTGTGTTATGTGCTAGTTAATAATCCCATAACTTTCTAATTTTGTAAAGAACTCAAGGACAAGTTTTTATTCAACCATGGGGGTATGATGAGTCATGGCATCATGTAGACTAGGCCTCATTGACTAGGCCCCATCAACTAGGCCATGTTGACTAGGCCCCATCAATGCATTGTTTAATGCATGGCATGGCCCTATTGACATAGGGCCTATTCTTGCCTATAAATACATGCCAACCCTTCATTTTTAGGCATTATCTTGTCATAGTTGTAGCAAAGCTCATGCCTTTTTTACATTTAAAACTTAGAATATTTTCCTGAGTGCCCATAGAAGGAATCATTTAGTGTATGGATCTTTATTCAAGCATTGTTGTACCTGAGCATGACAATGTGTGCAATAATACAGGCAAGTTTCTTAATAGACCTTGCAGCATTTTGGATAGCTTAAATATTTTATTCATACATTTAATGTTTTTAGTTATTTATTCAATGTTCTTCAATAATTAAGCTAATTAGTAGTTAAGCAAGATAAGCTAAATAGCAATTAAGTAAACACATAAGTACAACCACTTCAAGCATGCATATGACACTTGGTAATCCTAGCAGCACTTAACACTTGGTAACCCAACAACGTTATATGTGTTCAGGATGTGTATGGAAAGTGGGAATGGATACTTATGTTAGGACCAGTTGAACAATAGTTAGCCCATTAGATTAAAGTAGATATTAAATTACTTTATTCTCCATCTATTTATTTCAAGCACCAAAATCCTAAAATATAAAATGATAAAAATCATGTGCCTTAATTACACTTAAACTGTAACCTTAAGCTTCACAAGTGTAGTTGGGAAGACAACAAATGTCCTCAACATCTAATTTACTTCCTAGAGAACTAGTGCACTGGAAAACTATAGAGTCCACATAATTTGACTAGATCATGCGTGAACACTTCATGATTCTTATGGTTGAGTGTAGGGGTACCCTACCACTCATCAATGCTACCTTTCAATGTGCTTAGAGGAGGGTGAAGGGGTAATTGTATTGGTGATGCAACACCAAGGGTAGGAGACAATAGCAGAAGTCATTGCAGATAGAATTGCTAAAGCTTTAAACACACTTATGGTGCCTGTACCAAACATTTCTACACTTAGAGATGTGTAAAGGTCCACAAGAACTATTAGTAGAAGACTAAGCATAGCCTAGCATGAAGAGTTGTTAGACCAACTACTGGGAACCAAGAAATTGATTCTAGATATCTTTGATTTTTTGGATACTATCACTACAACCTAGTGAAATCTACTTGAAGCAAAGGGCAAGTGCATCATTCTAGAAGGGCAACTTGAAATGGCTCAAGCACAAAACCAATGCTTGGCTACAGAGGTTATCAAATTAAGAGCCCATCTTGCTAATCCCCTACTCCTCAACCCTACACTAACAAGAGATTAAGCTTTTCAAAAACTTCAAGACAGACTCAAACAAGTTGAGGCAAGGATGGTGACAACCATCTTTGACTAGTCTATGGCCAAGGCCAAAACATATTCCATTTATAAGGACTTGGTCCAGATGCACCAAGAGAATGAGATGATAACTACAAAAAGTCATAGCCAATGAAATGTTCATGTACAAAAATAACAAATGTAAGAATTCATCCATCAATAGTAGGAGTAGCTAGCTAGGATGAACAATAAGCTTAGGAGATTGGTAGCATAGAATAGAAATCACTCTATCAAGGAAGTCCATGCCTTATGCCAAAAATTTGTAATTAATATTACTACCTAGAAGAATGAGGCTTTCAAATTTGAAAGAGTCAAGAACCACTAAAAAGATCAAGTTAGCCTACAGAAAGAAGTTAATAAAACATACATCTAGATGGCTAAGGAAAAACTCAATGAGATCCTCCCACAATTTTAGCAAGGAAAAGAAGTGTGATAACCTATCATTGATGGGATAGATGCCTACAACAAAGTAGAGATCTGCATGAAGGAGTTGCAAATAGAAAAGATGATTGAATATATGGAGCTTGTTAATCTTCGATATGTAAACTTGGCAATGTTGACTACTGGATGACCATGGTCAAAGTTAGAAAAGCAAGTGACTAGCTCATACTTGCTATATAAGGTAGAGCTTAAGCATCACAAAGAGACCAAAAAAAAGCTTGAGACTACAAACATTGAACTTGAAGTTCTCAAGGCAAGATTCATTAATCAAAAATCAACTATTGAGAACCTAGCTAGAATGATGAATGACTACTAGGAACTGTAAATGCAATCAAGGTGTTTGACATTGAATGCAAACAATTTTCCACCTGGTTTGTCAATGTTCAGGAGTTGTTCCCAAAAATTCCCTATCCTTGGGATGTGCCCATTTTTTCCCATGTTGGCAAAGCTACATGGACTATGCATGATCCCAAGAGTAAGGAGGAGAAGATGAAAGCATTGTTGGATTCTTTCCATCTTTCACTCGAAGTTGCAATGGTAGCAGGATAGCCACAACAGCCTCAACCACCACATGCACCTGAAGCAGGAGAAGGTCCTTCAAAACCTCAGAAGCCCCCACTTCCTAAGACTATTTAATCTTCTCCATCATCTTCATGCCATCAAAGGAGAGTGTGTTTATCAAATTTTATCCTTATGTTTAATTTTTTAGTCTTGAAAACTAGAAAATTTTGTAATGATTATATATCCATACACTCTAACACTTAGTATTTTTTTGTGCTTTTCATATGTTTTTCATCAATCAATAATCCCATACCTTCCCAAATTTGTAAATAACTCAAGGACAAGTTTTCATTCAGTCGTAGGGGTATGATGAATCATAGATTGGCTACATCGACTTAGCCCTGTCAACTAGGCCTTGTCAATGCATAATTTGATGTGTTGACATGGCCCCATCGATGTAGTTTCTATTTTCATCTATAAAAACACACTCACCCACCATGTTTATGGAATTTCTTATCATAGTTGTATCAGAGCTCTTATAGTTTTGTGATTTCAAAGTTAGAATATTTTTCTAAGTACCTATAGTAGGAGTCCAGAGTATACAAAACTTTATTTGAGCACTATTGTACCTAAGCACAGTAGTGCATGCAGCAATAAAGACAAGCTTTATGATAAACCTTACAACACTTGGAAATAGATTAATTATTTATTTATGCATTTAATTTCCTATGTAATTTCCTTTAATGCTTTAAGTAATTAAATAATTAATTAGACTAAACTAAGCTAGATTAAGTAGAGATTAATTAAACACATAAGTACAACCACTTTAAGCATATGCTTGATGCTTAGTAATCCCAATAACGCTTAATGTTTAGTAACCTAGTAGAGCTAAACGTGTTCAAGATGTGTACAGCAAGTGGGAACATGTGCTTATGTTAGAATTAGTTAGGTTAGTTAAGTTAAATTAGCAATTAAATTACTTCATTCCATTCATCCTTTATTTTAAGCACCCAAAACATAAAACATAAAAATAATAAAAATTATACACCTTGATTACACTTATCCATACCTTTGCATATCATGAGTGCAATTGGGAAGACAATGAATGACTATTAGGGTAAGTTCATTTCCTAAAGACTAGTGTACCAAAACACATAGAATCCATGAAATTTGACCAGATCACATGTGCATGCTTAGTGACTTGTATGGTTGAGCGTAGGGGTACTCACCACTCATCATGGGTTCTAAGCATTTTCTTTCATCCTTTTTCACTTCAATAGTTTAAATGGTACATTTATTAAATAAACCTAAAGATTGATTATGCAATCTACCAACTTCAAGCCCACCATTATCTTTGGATAGATAACAAATCTTGCATTTAACTTAAGCAAGGCCATAAGAAAAACTAGAATTTTTCTAAATATGGTTTTTAATAATATCTTCTAGCTTGTTGTAGCTTCTTTTCTTGGAAGCAATAAAATAAGAGTAATAAACATAGGTAAAAGACAAAATATGCTAGTCATAATAATTCTTCCTTCTACAGACAAGTTCCACCAAGACCAAATATTAACTTTTTGCTAAACTTTTTAAACAAGAAGCTACAATAATTAGGAAATTTTATGAATAACAGTAATAGGCATACTAAGGAGATTGAAGGTCACATTTGGTTTAATCCATTTCTAAGGAAAATTCATACTATCAATCTTAATAGGCCTGCATGATGGTCTAATGGCTTTAAATTTATCCTCATTAATTTTAAAACCTAAAGCACATAGTAAATTTAAATGATATTTATGACATTTTGAATCTCATATTGATCTTCTTTTAGTAGCTAAAGATGTCATTAGCAAATTGGTTGATATAAATACTACCTAAAGATCCTCTAAGAAACATTTCTTAGATAGTATTCACCTAATTAGCAAATCAAAAGCATACCCCAAAATATTAGAAGCAATAATAAATAAAAAGAATACAAGAGAAAAACCTTCTCTTATAGATCTTTGCAAGGAGAATTCAACACTTAATTTACCATTGACTAAAACTATACTAGAAGAATCTTTACAAAGAAGAGAAACATGATGACAAATAATTGACCAAGTTGCATATGCTAAATAGCTTTTAAAATAAACTCTAGCAAAGTCTAACTTTAATAAAAAATACTGTTGGATCATTCCTTCTCTCCCCTAGAATGAATCTAGTTTACTACCTATTCATAATGCTAAAAATGTGATGCTTAAGTTTAGAAGCCACTTTATGAAGAATAATTTTATAGCTATATTTAACAAAAGTTATGGGTCTCAAATTTTTTAATAGTGTAGGATCTCCTTGTTTAGGTAAAATTTTCATCAAACCTCTATTTTGAGTCTTGCCTAAAGAACCATTTCTTATAGCTTTCTTATACATATTATAAAAGTCTTGTTTAATATAAGGCCAAAAACATTTCTAGAATTCAACCTGGAAAAAATTAATACCTAGAGCCTTTTCATTTGACATAGACATCATAGCTTAGGTGTGCTCCTCTAAAGAAAGTAGGCTATCTAGCATCACATTATTATTTTTAAAAAAGGAAAAACAATTTTTAAAAATAAGTGATGGGACGCGATATCGCGGTGCGCCGCCAAGTCTATAAATAAGAGGCAACTCTTCCTTGTTCCACATGCTAAGCCTAGACCGTAGGGAAACTCTGGCATTTTTACCTCTCCATAGATAGAATAATTTCCATGTGTCCGCAATAGGAACTCCAAAGTGAACAGATCTTTATTTGAGTAAATATTGTACCTGAACACAACTTTGTGTACGGCAATAAAGATGAACTTCTTAGATAAACCTTGTAGTGCATGGAATAGGCTAATTAGGATTTTATTTATTATTATTTACTATTTATCATTTAAATGCTTTCTTAGTTAATTAAATTTCTCTCAACCCTTCTCTCCTAGTTAAGTGCCTCAGTGCAACCACTTCGAGCACGTGCGTTACGCTTGGTGATCCCAGCAACGACTAGCATTTGGTAACCAAGGTTGCATCAGTTCAGGGTGTGAACAGTAAGTGGGAACGGATGCTGATGCTAGGTTAATTTAGACTTAGTTAGTTAGTTAAAGTTAGTGAATTAGTCTCTTCACCCTTCACCTCAATAGCATAGGAGATAAAACAGAAAGATATAAAAATCATGTACCTCAGACTTACGTAACCATACAACCGTGACAAATACAAGTAAGTTTGGGAAGACAACAAATGATTAACCTTAAGTGTTCCATGAGGCGTGTAGGCACTTAGTCTACAGAGTTCGACCAAATCGCACGTGTAATGCTCGTATTCGTATGGTTGAGTGTAGGGGTACCTCGCCACTCATCAATAAGTATATTAAACTACATCTTAAATAATAAATTTCCTTAACAAGTTAAGTGTTTATAGAATACTAGATCAAAATGTCCTTACTCAATATTATAATGTGATGTTGTTTTTGTTGTAGAATAGACAAATGTAATGAATGTATAATTATAATATGCCAAAGTTAATAGGCTTTTCATACAAATGTTTTGAGCTTGTAATGTATTGAATAATGAATTACCAATGGCATTATCAAAGATTTGAATTTTATATTAGTAAAATATACACTTTGTATAGTCCTTTAGATTGTATTAAATCTAAAATACAATTAAATCAATTCCATAATATGCTCACCCCAAGTACTATATCATCATTATTTAGGCTTTTCGTGTATTAATTATATTATGCTTCACATTGGTATCATAGGTATTTTGGCTTTTTATCATCTTCATCATCTTAGCCTTATCCGAATAAAATGAGATTGGCTACATGAGTTCTTGTTCATCTTTTATTTCGATAAAGAGCTAGATGTTTTTTTATTTTAAATATCTCCAAATCACCTTTAATTTATTTTTTTTATATCCCTTTTGATATTCCTTTTAGTGGCTTTCTATAACAATGATGTAGCAACTTTATTTTATAGGATGATTGGTTGATCTTCTTGAACACGTTCAAACCATCTAAGTAGCAATTTTTGACTTATTTCAAATATAAGAGACTCCAAGTCTTTTTCTAATGTCTATCTCTTTTGTAGTTTATCTTTTTTGGTAACATTCAACATCCACCAAAGCATTCTTATTTTTTCCATACTAATTTCTTGTTCATGCCTCTTTTATACTATTTAACATTTAATGTCATATAAGATAAGAGGTATTCCTACAATTTATTCTTTTTCAACCTCACAAGAAACACCTCCATGAACTAGATGTTAAGTACCTAACTTATGGCCATAAATGATCTTCATCCTAATATAATCCTTACTAAGTCAACAATTATGACACAAAGGAGCACAAACTTTAAATCAAATATAGAATTACACTACCACCCATAAACTAGGAATGGTAGGGGAAATGATGGAAAACAATAATTCTAGATAATAGAACTGATAATATCTATGTAATGTAAATAAAACCAAGTATAGAAATAAACTATGAATGATGTAAAATAAAATCTAAGCATTAGAAAGCAAATAGAAAATAAAAATAAAAATGATGAGAAATGGGAAACTTAATATGTAGGAAATGGTTTACAATTCCCTTCAAAATATTTAAGATTTCTTTATTAATGAAATTTGAAGTTCATCTCCTATGAAAGGTCAAAACTACAAAGGGTGCTACAAAATGTATAAGAGATAAAATTGATAATAGAGCTAAGTATGGATTTTGGTGATGAAATTTTACCTTTTGAAAGTGAAGATATGAGTGGGAAAGCTGCAAAAACCATCCAAATTTGATTTGAAGGTAGAACAAGGCTTTTTAGGATAATTGTCCAATAAGTGATGCTGGAGCTAAAAATATTCTAACTCTAGGAAAGTGATGCTAATGCTAAAACATTCTCACTTTGAAAAGATGACACTAATGCTAAAAAATTCTAAATCTAGAATAGTGATACTAATGATGAAAAATTCTAACTCTAGAATAGTGATGTTAATGCTACCTAGGTGACAATAATGCTAACATTGGCATTAGCATTAGAACATAAGTTATCATAGAATTAGGCACTAGACCAAGCTCATGAACATCCAAAGGGATTTGTAGTGGTAGTGGAGCATGAAAGAGATACTCAAAGGTAGAATCTTATGCTTTTTAACTCTTAAAATCAAAAATGTGCTTTAGATCTTAAGAAAACTAGCCCCAAATTTAGGTTTTGATGTAGTATTTGCAGGCCTACATTTTTCAAATTTAACCCCTAAGTCAAGTGAAGTTAACTTAGAGTTTTTTTCAGAAACTAGGACTTAAAAAAGCTAGAAAATGTAGGTGAGATAAGTGGTGATGCTAACATTAACATTAGCATTAGCATCAACATCACTAGGAAGTTAGAATTTTTTCTTGGCATCCTTCATATTACCATTCCAAGATTAAGTGATCATTTTCAACATCCAAACTAATGTTGAATTACATCATGATGATGCTTAAGAGACACTAAGAGCCTTGGTCTTTAACAAAGATGTTAAATGCTAAAATTGAGGCCTTGCTCCATAGTGATGTTGTTGGGATGATGTTGATGCTAGCATCAATGTCACCTAGCAACACTTAGTTTTAAAACTAGTGTTGACCTTCCAAACTACCTCCAAATCTACTAAATTTGCCTATTGATTTTTGAGTATGATGTCAACTAGTTGTCAAAGGACCCAAGAGGTCAAAACTGGAGTCAAAACACTAGTTTTTAGAGATGGAAAAGTGCTGTGCCCATACTGAAACTAGTGACACTAGTGCTAACAATGGAGTCAGCATTAGCACTAGACTTAGAAAAAAATTTCTTCTTTTGGCCAAAGGGAAATTTTTCAAAATGCAAAAAATTGATGTCTATCATACTTAAACTAATGTAGATAAGTTATTTGTGGTCTCACAAAGTTGAAACTAAGGCTCAAAAATGGATTTGAAGATGGTAATGCAAAGGTGGTGGTCTTAGGTTGATATATTAGCATCACTAGTAGGACATAGAAAATATTTCATTTTCTAATTTTCTAGGGTCACTAAAATTGATGCTCATATATTGGGATATGAGGTAAAATGGTTTCTACAAGTCTTTAAGAGCTAAAATTGTATCATGTGATGTTGTTTTTGAGGACTTTGATGCTTGAGCTTTAATAAAAAAATGTTGAAACCACTCTTGTCTTGGTCAATGTCAAACCAAAGAAGTGGATACAACATTGACCCCTCTTAGTGGATGCTACTATGGTGTCAAAGAAGGATCCATCAAGAAGAGAATGAATGATGAATGAATGTACCTGCAAAATAGAAAATAGAAGGAAAGAATACCAAGATGTCATCAATACACCTATTATGAGAATGGTGTTATGCTACAAAATAGGGGCCTGACTAAATCCTACATACAAGATGATCAAAATAATGCTATTAATGATATTCACACCCTATCCTACTTAAAATATTAATGCATCCCAATTGAAGTAGAACTAAAACATTCAATTCTAACTAATGTATTAATGGAAAGAAGAAAATGAGACAAGAAGGTAAGTTAGAAGAATAATGGAGGAACATGAAAGATGAGGGATGAAAACTAGAGTTGTGAAATCGAGAAATTAATAACATGAAAGAAAAATGAGGAACATCACCTATGCCTCAAGTTGAGGTATTATGTCACAGAAGTTGAGAGCAACTTAACCTCACATTCTAATGATGTTAATGCTTATAATTAATAGATTTTCTTTATATTATACTTAAATTCAACATATCCTCACATGGAGTAAAAATGGTAGAACACTCATTGATTTCTACATGAGGTAGATTTATTACAAATATCCTCATCATAGCATGCTAATAAGAAGAAATGTTAGTAGAATGGGATAAGTAGAGATTGAGAAAAATAGATGAGGTTGCATGAGAGAGATATAGAAGAATGATAGTAGAACACATAGAGAGAGAGAGATAGAGAAATGATGAAAAGAAAGGTAGGGAGGGGATTAAAAGTAATGTAATAAAACATAATTAAGAAGAAAAAGGATTAGAGCAAACCTAATGATGCTTGGTTTTTTTTTCTAGAGCATCATGTGTAGTGTTGCTGAATGTAGACTTGATTGATAGGATCTAAATGTTGATTCCCATATAAGTCTGCTATATAATATGCTCCATTACTAAAATTTTTTAGGAAAATGAAGGGACCCTACCAATTTGAAGAGAATTTAGATGTATTAACATTAGGAAAATATCCCAAGAAAAGATCATCTTCCTTAATCTCTCAATTTGGCATACTTCTCATGGTAATGTTGCATCGCTTGTTGATAATTTTAAATGTTGACTATAGAATGAAATGATAGATCTGTTGCGACGTGATCTTCCACAAAGGAATGGCCTCTACCCACTTCATGAAATACTCAATGGCAGTGATTATGAAGCTATGACCTGTGGAAGATTTCAGTGTGATAGGCCCTATAATGTCTAATCCCCATCGTTGAAAGGGCCATGTTATCTGCATCGTGTGTAGTTCTGTAGGCGACACGTGTATAAGGTTCGCGTAACGTTGGCACGTGTCGCATGTTTTGACCTTTGTAAGATAATATTTTTCCATGTATGGCCAGTAATACCCTAAGCGACGGATTTTAGAAGCCATGGCTCATGGCGCTACGTGTCCTCCGCATAATCCCTCATGGACTTCGCCTACTATGCGTTGTGCCTGGTCTTTGTTGATGCAAGTAAGCAGTACTCCATCAAAAGAGCGTCTACAAAGGGTATTGTCTCCTATGATGACATACTACCTAGCTCGTTTGCGAATAGCATCTTTCTGTGCGCGTGTTAACTCGTGTGGTGGTTCTCCATGCAAGAGATAAGTTTTAATGTTGTCGTACCACTCTGGCGTTTTATCCTCGAGCAGTGAAGATATTTGTGCCACTTGAACAATAGGACCTGTACAATCTGTTATTAACGTGGGACAAGTATCAAGCAAGTGTGATGACATGTTTAAGGCTAATGTAGCCAATGCATCGGCTAGTGTGTTATCATTTCGTGGCACGTGTTGGGCATCGATGATCATGAACCGCTTCAGAAGATCTTTAGCCATATCGTAGTAGGGCTATAAATGTAAAGCCTTGCAGGCGTAGAATCCTGTGATTTGATTTATAACAAGCATTGAATCACCCCTAATTGCCAGGTGTCGAACATCAAGTTCTCTGGCAGTTAATAATCCCCTGACGAGCCCCTCGTACTCTGCCACATTGTTCATACAGGGAAAGGTCAGGCGATAAGCATGAAGATGCACATCCTTAGGTGATAGCGTAATGACTGTAGCAACACTGCCGCCTCTAACAGTTGAAGCTCCGTCAAAATATAACGTTGCTTCGGGGCCTATTAAAACAGGGCTTAAACTATGTACATGTTCATCTGGAAATTCAGGCTCTATGGTTGCTTGACTGTCAATAGGTGATGTTATTAATTGGTCAGCTATCGCTTGGCCTTTTGTATAGGATTGACCAATGTAATGCAGATCGAATTCTACCGTGATAGCTTTGCAACGAGCTATTTTACTACTTTCGTATAGATTATGCGTAATGGCCCTAAGGATGTTATTTTTATAGATAATGTTGACCTGGCTACGAAAAAGATAATGTCTGCACTTCTTGAGCGTAAATAATAATGCTAAGCAATTACGCTCTACTGCGTTGTACCTCATTTCATATGCACATAGGGCATGACTCAAGTAGTAGATGGGTACTTCTGACCCATCGCTTCTCTTTTGACAAAGTAATGCGGCTAAGGCTACGTCCGAGGTTGCAAGGTAAATGTAGAATGGTTGATCCCTTTGTGGTGGGAATACCGTTGGCAAGCATTCAAGTTCCTATTTTAGGCTGTCAAATGCACGCTGGCAATCGTCTGTCCACTCGAAATTAACACCTTTCTTAAGGAGATGCTACATAGGGTGTAGTTTATCTGTTAATCTCGAGATGAACCGCTTGATAAACTGTAATCGTCCTTGTAACCCGCGTAATTGCTTGAGATTTGTGGGAGGCATTAACTCGACAATGGCTTTGACCTTATCAGTGTCTACTCGTATGCCAGTTTCTGACACCACAAACCCCAGCATGCATCCTGTTTTGACTCCGAATACGCACTTCTTTGGGTTGAGCCGAAGGTCGTATTTGGAGCATCTTTTAAGTACTAACTCTAGGTCCTCTGAATGATCTTCTGATTTCATAGACTTAACAGCTATATCATCAACATAATCATTCAGTATTCCTAGGAGATAATCACTAAAGATGTATGTCATAGCCCGTTGATACGTCGCTCCGACGTTTTTCAAGCCAAAAGGCATCATGGTATAGCAAAAGGTGCCCTAGGGCATCATGAATGTTGTGGTCAATTGATGTTCTAGGTTGATGCGAATCTGATTATAGCCTGAAAAGCCATCCATGAAGGATAGAAGCGCATGCCTAGCTGTTGTATCGACTAGTTGGTCAATACTCGATACTGGAAAGTTGTCCTTGATTGTGGCTTTGTTTAAATCTCGGAAGTCTATACAGATGCGTATGCTTCTAATCTTCTTTGGGACAACTACAATGTTAGATACCCAATCCGAGTAATTGACCGCGCAGATGAAACCAGCCTGATACAGTTTGGTGATCTCATCACACACTGCTAGCGCGATCTCTGGTTTGATTTTTCTTGCTTTTTGCTTAATCGCTCTAATATGCGGGTCTAAGATTATGTTATGTTGAATTAACCTTAGATCTAGTCCCAGCATGTCTTCGTATAACCATGCAAATACTGTGACGTTGTCCTGGAGGACCTGTTTTATAGTGTCATGCATTTTCTGGTCTAGTAGAGAACTAACCTTAAGAGTTCTGGGCTCACCTTTATGCGTAACGATAGAAACCTCGCTAAGGGGATCTTCGGTTATGTCTCCAGCCTCCAGGTCTAGCGTGCGCATCGATTGTTCTGGCCATTCTGGAGATGTTTCCAACGTGGCTATGGTTACGTCATCGAGGAAAGGGTTAGTTTCTACTAGTGTAAAATCGAATTGTCTAACTACTCTCCCATATGGACCTGTTAAAACTAGGAGTGCAGATAAAGTTTCGTCCATTTTTCAATTACCCTGCAAAATTGTCAAATATAAAAGTAATTAGAAAAGTGCTAAGTTGGATGCTATAAGTATTTAACGAATAACGCTTGGCTTAGTCTAAAAGAAAAAGGATGTGATGTGACGTCTCTGAGCGTGAGAAGCTAACTGAATTTTGAACATCATGAACAGCCTGTAATTAATGCGACCTAATTACGAGGAGATAAGAAGCAATAGTTTAAGGTCGTTTTGAACCGTAATGCACACGATATCTGTTGCAATTAATGGCTTGATTTTCGGTTTCCAGCTCATACTGACACCAGCATTTGGGCAAGTCTCGCTGCAATCGGGCGTCAAGTTGGTTAATTTTACATATAAGTAGGCAGTTCTTTTTGAAAACAGGTTGTTGGCTATCGCGAACTTGAATTCTCAGCTGTCACAGAGAGAAGGAGAAAGAACAAAAGATTGTAGCACATTATTTGTGTGAAGGCGTGAAGGTGTGAAGACTATAACAATGGCATCGAAAGTAAGAGGGAAGGACGCGAAATTGGCAAAGATAGATGAAGTACAAGGGAGCCTGAAGCGTGCTTCGCAGGCTTTGGTTGAAGTGAGGGATGTCACTCCACTGAATCGGTAGGCCATCCCTGGCTTATTTGTGTTGCTTTCTGTGATATGCTTCTTCTTTGCAGTGTTTATTCATTTTGTGTCATTCTGCGTAAATTAGAGTCTTAGGCTATGGACCTCGCATTAAAACGAGGGTTTATACAATAGTATTGCGTCTATCGCCGCTGTCAGGGACAAACCTTATACTGTTGCAAGGGTTTAGGCAATTTCGGCTGTATAGCTAGAGCATAATTTGTAAATTTTCTATAGTTTAAACATGGAATCGAAATCTAGACGATAATGTGTTTATTTTTTTTGTACAGTATTATGTTGAAACCCGTCTTAATCGTCCTGGACATAGTCGGGGTTTTATGTTGTATAAACCTGATCGTACCCAACGTTTCTCCCCCTCAGACTCGGTTGCAGGGGAGGGCTATATGGTTCCGAAGGGATGCGCTGGAGTTTCTGCAGTTCTTGCTGCGTAACTACAGTGTTATTGTATGGTCGCATCTATCAGGGGATGTGGCTGGTGCTATTTTGGAGCACCTGTTAGTGGGTTCTATGCAGGGAATCCTGGCTTTATTGATGGACGGGACCATCGATACTGGTCATCCCCAAGACCGCGAACTTAGCGCCAGAGGGTTGAGGTGCTTAAGTTGGATCTGCGAAATGGCCAGGTTTAGCTGTTACCATGCGTACAACACTTTGTTCATGGCACGTCATGTCTCGACTTACTTTCAGAACCCACCAGGCACAGTGCATTATTCGAGCGGGTAAGTTATTTTGTGGGCGGTATTGTCATTATGTTTCAAATGTCTGAATTTTGTAAAGCATAAGATAATAATGTGTCATATGATACAGGTTTTTTATCAATGAAAATGGGTTAATAGGTAATAACGATATATTGTCTTGGACTGAAACGGCAATAAAGGAGTTTACCTCTACCAGCAACGTACGCATCGGTGTAATGGGGCAAATGTCCTTTAACATTCATGAGTATCCCACTCATTATGCTGATTCCATCCAGAATTGTCAAGACCTCGGGTGGTTACATGAAGAATGGACTTTGGACCCGCCCCTTACCGTCGCAGACGTGTAGAGGAAACTTCCTCCATTTCCTTTGCCATTTGGCCCTGGTAAGGTTTTTTTGCTACTGTTATTTACAGGATATTATATTGTTTTTGTTTTGTCTTTGAAATGTTGTGTAATAGTGTTTTTGCTACTTAGACATGTGTCTTGCGTTGTTCAGTCAGGGAATCCTGAGAGATTACCATTACAATTTCCGGTCGCGAGGCGAATACCCTCCTTTTCCACTATGGTGACATTAAGGAGGCACAACGCTGGCTCGGCCACGTAGCGGCCCTAATTGCGTTGGTCACCAAGCTGCGGGAAGCAAGGCTAATGCATTTATTTCTGGCCGTAACTCCTAATGTCCCTGCCAGCGAAATGTTAACCCTGGTCAACTCCTTCAGCAAGAGGGCTGAGCATTTTTGCACACGCGTGCATCACGTGCGTGTAAATTTTGATATCGACGCTCAGCTATTTGCTGACCTCTTTGGCATCCCCTCTAACAGTCTTCCCATAGAGGAAAAAGTGAGGAGGAGCCTCAAATGTCAGGAAGAGCTGGAGGAGTGGCTAGGGACCAAAAAGGAGACCAAGGGGATCCCTTGTGAAAAGATTCAACTGGAGATCGCCAATACTATTTACCCCCTCTTTTGGGCCCAGGCTTTCCCCAAAACACTCTCGCAGGGGAGGTTCTTTACCATAGAACAGGCCCGTATCATGCAGGAGGTTATGGAGGAAGGAACTCAATTTGACTGGGCAAACTATTTCGCTGAGGGGTTACGCACTGAAATGATTAAGCTCCACAAGAAGCTTGAGTCTCGTTTCAGTGTGCACTTCGCCTTCTTCATAGCTTGCCTCCAGCAGTTTGCCGAATTTTTGGTTGTCTAGAGGAATGGGGTCTGGATGTAGCAAGACCGAGACCAGCTATCCAAACCTTGGATTTCCCATATTTTCAACACTACCCAAGGACAAGATCCTCCAGAGGAAATTGGGGAGTCTTAGTCTATAACGACAAGGGATTTGGCGGAGCCTCGAGTGCGGGGCCCTGACAGTGTAGGTGGGGTGATTCCCACTTACACCGGTGACACGTCGCGGGGAAAGTGCCTAGCGGCAAAGATAGTAGATGCCTCGGTTCAGTGAAAAAGGCCTCGCTTAACTAAGGTGCTTGTAGAACCATCTAGTGGCACAGACAGGACTATGCAAGTCAAAGTTCAACGGAGTAAACCTCCGCCTGGTAAGCGTAAAGACATAGTGAAAGTTATTACAATTATCATATCATGCAACTTTATTCAAAGTATTTTGAATCGTTTAAATGTGTTATGTGGCACGAACAGGGAGATCTACGGAGCGGTTGACCTCTGAAACAGGGGCGGTAGTATTACGACGTGGAGAAGGGGCCCCAGTTTTGGAAGAGGAGGCCCCGGCTGTTAGAATAAGTGATGCACAGACCCTTGTGTGCGAAGAGAGAGAGGAGGTGGAAAATGTTAACGCACCCCCCACTACATCAGGCAGAGGTAATTAGCGTATTAGAATTTTTTAAAGAATTCTATTAATAACTAGAAATTTTAACTTAATTACGCTCCAGATGAGCAAGATGCATCCACGTCCGCCGTTGTGAGCAGAGCGGGGGGAGAATTTCCTGACAAGTTTGCCTTCATGGAAGGTGTTGTCAGCGATATGATCTAGCTCCTCGAGCGCGTCGATCCTGGGGCTGGTATGTTGCTGCTATTGTACCCTTATTTTATTATACAATTGTAACGTTTTATTTACGTTTGATAATGTTTGTTATCAGGAGCTCACCTTCGATGGGACCCTACGGAGCCCATTGACTTAGACACAATGGAGCCTTCATCAGACGGGGCGATCCTGCCATGCAACATTTATGAGAAAATGTGTAAATGTGCATTACGCTCGACTCGCTCCTTGTGGGAGAGTCGGAATGTCAATGAAGACCTCTGGAAGAGGCTACAGAGGTCAGAGAGGGAAAAGGTGTCTCTTGCCAAAGAGGTCAGAGACTTAAAATCGCGATGCGAATTCCTGTAGGCGCGGGGAACGGGTGAAGAGGACTGGCGTATGGCTGTTATTGACTACGCTCGCTATTGGACCGTAGTCAGGAACAGCGTGCAAACCAATCGGGAATTGGTGGAACAAAGGATGCAAATAGAGTTGTTGGCCCAGAAAAACCAAGACTGGAAGGATTTTTGCGCAAGTGTGCAAGAGTGGGGGCAGAAGGAAAAAGATCACAAGCATCTGTATAAGTGAGAAAGTCTCGCTTATCGTCAGCATTATAGGGATTCTGCCGTCGAAGCTCAATCCGTGCGGGTATTCCTCGATGTCATTGGTGCATCCAAAGCCTTCGAGAAGTTCCAGGAGCAGGTGACAGTAAGCACGTCCCTGGAAAGAGAGATTGCTCTTCCTAGGGGTGAGATTACAGTCCCTACCTTCTTCCCTGAACCACCCCGATGGACTAGTGTGGAGAAAGGGAAGGTGAAGGCTGGAACAGATCTGGGGAATGGAGTATGGTCTGAATTAACTGAAGATGAAATTATGCAACGCCTATGGGTCGATTTAGATCAGCTTCCCTTTGCTGCGGAAGCAAGACCATCGCGAGTAAGTTTAGGTGTTATTGACTTTAAATTTTCTGATTTATCCTATTACGGCTTTTCCTTATGTATTTACTGTATATAGGTACAAGGAGTGGATGAAGAAGGCGAACAAGTTGGTGAGCAAGTACAGGAAGAACAACGTAATGATGAAGACCGTCCTCCTATGGAGCCAATGTTAGAGCAAGGACCTCGTGAAGATGACATTCCTCATGAAGGAATACCCTTTAGAAGGGATGGCCCACTTGAGGATGATTTATTAGGCTTAGAGGCGGACCTAAGGGATACGGGTGACAGTGGTACCAGGGGGGATGCGTAATTATGATTTATGCATGATTTTATCAATGAAATTGAACAATGGCCATATGAACGTTGGCGAGATTAATCATAAGATTTTCCAGTATGATTTTAAATGTTATTTTATTTTTTTAGTTTTATATCTTTATTTGTGCAAAGCGTAAGTAGAGTTGTTAAAGGTTTTGGATGGGTTGCGTTGCTGTGGGATGGAATTGCTAGTTTAAGCCCATCGCGGACCGTCATGTAGCATTTGCGTAAGATACAAGCGGATTAACTAGTTTTTGGCCCTTGCGGGCCTTTACTAGTTTAAGGCCATTGCGGGCCATCACTAGTTTTAGGCCATTGCGGGCCATCCCTAGTTTTAGGCCATTGCGGGCCATCTGCATAAGTCTGAAAGTGTAAGTGATAATAATGTACATATTTTGCATAATTGTACTAGTGTGACTAATAGCAATCAAAGAGCGTAAATGGCGTAACAGAAAATAAAATGTAGATGGCGTAGTGGATAGAAAGCGTAAATATGTATGTATATGTTAAAGAAAACTGATAATGAAATTGATAAGCGTAAGCAGAAAACTAGCGGAAATATGATGATGCGCGTAAATGCCACTCAGATCAATCGCTAACTCGCAATTGTTTCTTGATGGCCTTTACGTTCAGTGATGCGTAAGGGCGGGGGAATTTGTGATCTGACTCCTCCATACCATCTTCCTAAAATGGTAGGTCGGCCAGGGCTAGGCTGTCATCATTCATTTTGGTTTATTCGAGAGTTCAGACATGAGTTTGATCTTCGGGCATCTCAATCTCTGAACCCCGTTCCTCCTCTATATTGTTGATAGTCCTAGGAGTTATTTCATCACCATGTATTACTACTTCTCACCTTGTGTAAGGGAGATGTATTTCTTGATGTATTGGTGATGAAACTGCCCTCAGTTCGGCTAGCCAGGACCTCCCCAGGATTAGGTTGAAACCAGGCATCTCCTCGACAACGAGAAATGTGGCGTCTGTTGGGAATTGATCCCCTGCCACAAATTCGATACGCACCGTCCCCTTGACTTGCACCCGCGCCCCGTTGAATGACTTTAAGCACAATTTCATTGTAGGATTGATCTGGTCGACCAGGCCCAACTTATCCACTCTAAGATAAGGGATGACATTCGCAGCTATGCCATCGTCAATGTGCACCCTCCAGATCTGATATTGACCAACCCGGATGGTGATAAACATGGGTTCTGTCATTACTTGACCTTTCTCTGGATCATCTTTGATGGATTTATCATGAAAGGTCAGAGGGGTTGGTTTAGGTTGCTCAGCGGCGAGAGGAAACATGATAACCTGTATCACTTCCTCTTCTGCTAGTAAGCTTTCATCCACTGGTATGGATGTCAGCATATGAACCATAGCCTCACGGTGTTTTTGGGATGTCATAAGCAGGTCATAGAGGCTCAACGTTGTGTTCTTCTATTTCAGAGCCTGCTTGACCTGCGTGAATGTGTCAAGGAGGTCCCATTCTCGGCTGGGTTATTTATCCCCTCTGTCTTCTTCCATTCGCCCTAAGAGATGAATCTCCCGAGGCAGAATAACGTCAGTCGGAGGGTCGTGTTTCTTCCTGCCGAGGGGAAGTGACTATGTTTCTGTACCCTTGTCTTGCCCAGAAGGCATAGGCGCAGGGACAGAGGCCAAGGGCCTGGGCTTAGGGAAGCCTAACGTAGTATGGTTTTTGGTGGCACTAACTGACACGTCTCCTTCCCTTTTTTTATTTGGTGGTGATTGATGGTGATGGCTAGAAGCTTGCCCCTACGTAAAAGGAGCAGCCGGTGTTTTTGGTACCCTAAGGATAAAAGGTGCCTTAGGGGTAGGCGCGAACATGGCCACGGCTTTACCGTTAGCACGAGGTTGAGTTAAGGTTGAAGTGGACGCCCGGATAACAAAGGGTAGCCTCGGAACACCGCTAGCTGCTGATGAAGAGCTTGCCCCCTAGGTTGAAGTAGTAGGTACACGTAAAATGAAGGGCTGTTTAGGCGGTACCTTCCCTTCATTATCCGTACTTACCACGTTGATTGTGTACGGTGCGTTATTTACGTTTAACGGGTCCTTGTACACATGCAACGCCTGGTTTTCAGGATGTGTTGGACTACTGCCGTCTAGTTTCAGAGAACCATCGTCAATCATGCGTTGAATGTTTTCTTTCAACGCCCAGCAGTAGTTGGTGTCGTGACCACACAACTGGTGGTAGTCACAAAAACGGTCCAGCTTAAAAGATCTCGGCACTGGTGGTTCGTTGGACAGGGCTAAAGAAGGATTCTTCAGCAATTCACAATGACACCTTTGACGCTAGAGAGCTTCTTCGGATATCTTCTTATTCTGAATATATCCAGCCCCTAACAATTTTTTCAACAGTTCTGAATGTTTTATAGGCAGGGTTGTATACTTTGAGGATTCTTTACGCTCAAAGTTTGGCTTTGGCTAGGGGGCTTTTCAAGGGCAGAAGTGTCTTGGCTGGCGCTACTTGCACTAGTCGTGGTCTCGGGGGACGCCGCGAGTGCCTTCTTGTTCTTGTTTTTAGCGCCTTCAGCCAGTGCAGCTACCGTCGTTGTTGTTGCTTTACCTTTGTCCTTACCCTTGTTGTTTTATAGGTGGATGCTCTTAGTCTGGGCAAAACCCTGACTCAAGGAGCTAGGGGCAAGGTAATACAGTTTAGACTTGATGAAGTCGTTCACTGCTCCTTTGAAAATGGCCAGCAGATGGGCATCTGCAATAGGCTCGTAGATTTCATTCAAAGTAGCACTCCATCGCTGTATGAACTTTTGGACTGATTCAAGTGGGTCCTGCTTCACTCCCATAAGTTGGTCTAGTGTGACTTCAGGTTTTAAATTGTATTTAAAACAGGTCACAAATTGTGTCAGGAGCTCTTCTAAGGTTGAGATGGAAGAGCGAGGGAGCGCTCGATACCAGTCCAAAGCTTTCCCTGCCAGAGACATTGCAAAGACATGGATGATCGTATGAGGCCATTGCTGTAACAACAAGGATTTAGACCTGAAGGTAACCAGGTACACATTAGGGTCTCCTTCCCCATTATATTTAGTAAAATGAGGTAACGACATCCCCGGGGGCAACGACAGCATAGGAACTGCTGGACTGATGGGATCATCCTGATAGAAATCCATGATTTGTATGGTATCAGAGCCAGCCTCTTTGAGGTGCTTAACCTCCTCAGTGAGGGTCTGAATAAGTAGAAAGGCTTGATCCAGACTTGGTGATGAAGAAGCTTGCGCAGGAGAAGCCGGGGGTTGGACAAGAAGAGTTGTGCCAGGCAATGGGAATTGCGCCATGGCATGGCTAACGGGTGGTGCCACAGGGGCTATCCCCGGGGACAGAGCAGCCTGTGGAAGCGACCACCCAACAGGCTGAGTAGAGAGATTGGCCGCCACCGGATGTGCGGAATAGAGATTGTGAGGATATTGTGGGTTTATTTGTGGGACATGCATGGTAGGTGCGGCTAAGGGTTACGCACTATATAATGCGGATTGACTATGTGAGACAGGCGGGATTCACTGACCAGCCATAGGCTGTTGAATGGATTGCTATGACTGAATAGTAGTTTACCTTGCAGGGGACGGCAACGAAAAGGTTTGCACCGGATTTTGTACCGGGCGAGTTGTAGGCATGGCCTGAGGTTGCACTTGGGGGATGAAAAAAGGCACGGTGGACACAGGTACCACCGATGGAATACCAATCATACGCGGTGATGAGACCGTCCCCACGTTATTCTGAGATGGTATTTGCACTTGCAAGACGGATGATTGGGTAGTGACCTGCGGGATGACAAGAATGTGGGTTTGAGGGGTCATGGCTGGATTAAGATGGGAGACTTCTCCGGTAAGAGGAAACAGGGGATTTATGTATGTATGGGGACTAAGGGTGTGGTATGAATGTTCAGACTGGGTCGCGAATTCATCTTCCTCTTCCTCCCCGTTTTGAGGTTCTAGCATGGACCGCATAGCCTGACTCTTAGCCATAACCAGTTGGGTCAGGATTTCATGATAATGCTTAGTTAGGGGGATGATGTCATAAGCGGTAGGGGTGAAATCTTTGCGTAACCAATCGGGTGCAATGAGTCTGATAATATTTGATGGTGATATGTTGGGCCGAGCTTCAACGGTGAAGACCCTGGCCTCGTGCTACAGTTCCTCCTTTGTGGCCCGCTCACTCTGTCTCGCCTCAAATGGTACTTGTTTCAACAACCTCTCTGGTAATTCGACCGAGCAATGGTCCCCCCTATTTTCTTCTTTGTTTTAGGTTACTTGTTGCGAGGATGTTGTTCAAAGGTACGTTCATCTGACCGGTGAAATGCAGACAACGTTTTGAGATGGTCACCTAGGTTAGCCTGTCCACTCAGGAGTGCATCCCTATTTTCCTCATAATCCTACCTCTAGCTCTTACTTCCCTGCATCTCCACCATCTGCCTCCCTTACGCAAGACGTACATACGCAGCATATACTTTCCGCATTTGCATTACAATCAAGTCCATGAACCATGTAACGCAACTCACCTGTTGGACGCAAAAAAAAATGTGGGTCGGCAAAATGGATGAAACACAACTCGTCCAGGCCGTGCAGACGCAACGCAATTCGTCTATGCAAACCCCTTCATCTACAAAATGACGGCATAACTCCATGCAAACCTAACCGCAGGAGAAAGCCTAAGTGCTTATGCGTGAAAAAACTATATTCACACATTTGCGTCTTCCCCGAACCTCATTTGAGTTTTCCCTGAACCTCACTTGTGTCTTCCCCGAACCTTTTTCCTCGTACCTCTATAAAAATTCCTTCCAATACCATTTTATCTCCCATTTCCCTCATTTCTGCACTTCTCCGTTGACAGGGCGACACTTGAGTAACCATTGATGAACGCTATTGGTACTTTTACCCATCCGGTGTTTTGTATTCTTTGTCGACGTCTTTCGGGCAAGCCCTCTAAATATCAACAAAGAGGGGCCATTGAAACACCGTAGAAATTGCGAATCGGCCTCAGGCGAAGATTCACGATTCAAGCGAAGGTTCACGACAGAAATCCAGAAGACAGAGCAGGGCAAAGAGGCGTGCAGTATCAAGTCTCCAAGTTCCTTATAGATTTCAATCTTACTGTATTTTCTTTCTTTATGCTACATTACGCAACATAGCGTAGTGTCTCTCAGCGTAACTCTGTTTAACGTAGCCCGATAGCGGAAAGTAACTTACTTCGGCAATTTTGACAAAGTTTAAAGTTTAAGACTTGTCACATATTCTGCTAAGTCTTTTGTTCAAGACCGAGTTTACGCTCCGTTACGCAGAGCAGCGTAACGAGCTTCAAGAAAAGCAAAGTCAGAGTCAAAGGAAGCGCGGCAAATTGATTTCTTCTTTGTTTGCAGATTGGTTGCTTTACGCTCATTACGCTACGCAGCGTAGGCAAGCGCAGTTTATTGTAAAGTTGACCATTTTTACGCTCTATTACGCTTTGCGGCGTGAAGGAGCATAAAACAGCTTGAATCAACTACTTCCATGCTCTATTACGCTCTGCCACGCATCTAAGCGTAAACAAGTGTAATACAGCGTAAAGCCAGCTAAAGCAATATCAGATATGCATCTGCTATCCACACGCACAATATGTTGATAAGCATATTGTGCGTAATCATGAAGCAGCTTTAGCAGAAGTGGTCAACAGTGTGCTTTGCCCCCCTTCCCAAAAACGTGACGCGACATGACCAATTTCAACATAAAGTTTACCAAGTCAACGGTATCTTGAAGGTTCGAGACATGTGTCATCAGGGCCGTGCCTTCTCCACATGGTGTCAAACTTATAAATACTCCAGTTGATGAAGAAACAAGGGCTGGCATCTTCAACTTTTGGCAGTTATCATCTTGGAGCAGAGACAGGAGGCATCTTTGAGCATTGGCAGCACAAGCGATCACTTCTTTTTGGTGAAAATACAGTTCTCCCCATTAGTGATCATTGGTAGCTTTGAGCAGAGACTACCGAAGGCAACAGGAATAGATCAGAGATCGAGCGATCATCTGGTGCGGTTGGCAAGATCGATCGATCAGAAACAGTTGATCAATAGACGTCAAGGCTTGACCTTCCTTGCATCCCATCTTTGGCTTACGAGGTAGACTGAGCTTCATTCTGTACTCCTTGTTGAACAGTTTTCTTGTTATTTTGTGTATGTTTCGCACAAGATAATCAGAGTTTTTCCATTGGAACTTTGTATACAATATACTCAGTTTTTCGGGTCAAAGAACAGATCTTGGGATTGCGCATTTTTCTTAAAATCGATTCTCCTTGTCGTGATAACGTTGTCATTATTGCAATTTATCTACATCGTTTTCTTCTCCTTTTGCGATTCATCAAATTAGATTGTTCCACGGAATATCTATAATATTCGTCGATTTACCGATTGAGTAAGTCCCTATCTGATCGACAAGACCGTTCAGGGCACTGCGGATTCGTTTTCTCCAGAATGGCCCTCACACGGATCCGTGGTTAAGACTGTGTACACGGATTTCTGTTTGGTATTTTCTAGCTACCGACATTTTCCGTTGTTACATAAAATAGCATTTATTGCTAAGGAATCCCTAATTATCATAAAAATAGATTTTTAAGTGACACACTTTCCTATTAAGAAATGTAATTTAATCAAGTTTATAATATCTACTCTAGCTTCACTTAACAAAATTAAAGTAGAGTTAGAATTAAAGTATGTGACCTATTTTTGAGGTCGAGACACAAGATGATAGTCCATGAAATAACATTGGATTTCACTCCATCATCCATGTGTACTAGAGGTAGTGTCACATTGCTCCCTATCCATATGATAATATAGATGGAAAGCTAGCATACAGAATTCATTATAAGATGTATTTTGATGTTCTCCCCTTTTAATATTAAGCAATTTGCCTCATTCTATGGGGCGTTAAGCACTAATGAGATTGCTTAGGCATGAGGCTAGATATCTTATAGTAAGGTGATGGGTTTAAGAATATTTTCCAATGCTAAATGATGCTCCTCATAGGTGGAAATGAGGTCAAAAAGGAAAACATTCATCCCTTTGAACTTCATTGTTGAAATGATTTTGGACAAAGCCTAATTCTTTGATGTTGAACCTTTGGGAGGTGGAGGCACTAAAGAAATAGTTGATAATGAAGTAGTTGAAGTAGCTGTTTAAGTAAGCATAGATGTATTTTGAGGCTCCTAGAATATCTTCTTCTTCTTCTATTATGGGAAATATTTCTTATTGACTTGATCCTTATCTCTTTCTTTATTAGGCATTACCTCCTTTTGTGCTCAAGTAAGGATATGAATTCGAGATGTGGAGGTAGAAAGTAATGGTACTTCCTATGAGGTGGGTATAGATAAGGATCATGATGGAAGAGATATAGCACAAGGTAAAATAGGAGGATAATCAACAAGATGAGTTGATGCAAGCAAAGGTATCATACTCTCCAATGATGCTAGAGGGTTGGAATTCATGGGATTTTAAGGGGCAAAAGGAATTCCATAGTATGGTGTGAGATCTATGAAAAATAAAGCTCTTCTTACCTTTTAAGTAGCCAAAGTAGAAGAACTATCTACAATGAGATTGATGATAAAATGTTTCTTAGATTTAGGAGGATTAGTTTATGAGGATACTTGGTGATTAATTTGAAAGGAACTTATTTAGATAACAAACAAGTTGATTTCCTTTGGGTTAAAGGCAAAATGTAGATACTTTCCTCAAAGGATAATTTAGGGGATCTTGGAAGAACTGCATGTCTTGATTGATAGGTTGAACTGATGTGCTAAAGACTATTTTCCCTTCTTCAAAAAAATCCTAAATATCATATTTGAGTGTATTGTAGATGTATGTGTTATGACCTACAACTTCATGCTAATAGTAGAATTTTTTAGAATTGTACCATCTTGAGATAGGTGGATCTTCTTAGACACATTGGGAAGGATCTATGACTAGAGTCTACAAGAATATAAATCTAGCATGTAACTACTTTAATATCTATTTTAGGGTTATGTGCCTATCTCTTACCAAGATGTTGTAAAGTTGAGTGTATGTCATCAGAAACTTGTGGCACTTGGATCACTCTTTGGGCTATCTCCGTTATTGATCCCCATTCACTAAGGTTTGTGTAGCATTATTAATAATGGATGAGGATGCTAGTGAAGTTCAATTCATAGAAACTACTTTTTATCCTACATTCTACAAGGTGTTTTTTTAGCTACCTTGTTGGTTTTGTTGTAGATGTTAACCCCTTCAATATCATTGCATTGGATGGTTGCATCCTTAACATATTTGGCCAAAATAATGGCATCATGAAGGCTAAGTGGCCTAGGATATACTAGCTTGTATTTAATGTAGTCCTTAATAGCTCCCTCAAAAATCTCTAATAATTGGTCATCAATAAATGGACAAGTGAGCTTCATTATTGTAGAAGTTCATCTCATGAATTCAGTGGATGCCTACTTGATGGACAAGAGGTTTTGTAAAGTGCCACCTCTTGTTATATTGTACTTAAAGCTCATAAAGGTGGTGAATAATTATTCCAAAAAGGTTATAAATCCATGAAAAAGTACTCTATACCATTCAAGCATTTTTCTAGTTAGAGAGTTGGAAAAACTTTTGAGGATAGTGTGGGGGTAGTTGGCTAATAGCATGCATTCATTACAAAAATGACAACATCATTTGTGGGATTAGACTCTCCATTATAATTAGTGAAATTTAGTAAGGAAATCCCTTTGGGAACTTGGGCAAGTAGAATCAATGAACTAATGGGATCAACAAGAAGATGGAGAATAGAAACTAAAGGAATGCCCTCATGTAATGCAATGGCGTCTTGTGTTTGATCTTTATTGGCTTACAATCTCGATAACAAGTCTTGAAACAAGAGCATTAACTTAGGTGGAACATTAGGCATACTAGGTATAGCATGATTTCTTAGCATGGGGTTATAAGTAGGTAAGACTAGTTTGGAAGCTATAACATTGGGCATGGAAAAAGAATGTGGAACATTGTATTAGAGTATATGTTGGAAAAGTGGAAGAAAATGCAAGAAAACCTGTTATTATTGAACTAGTGGCATAATAAAAAAGGATTGAAAGAAATTCAATAGCACATTGGGATTTTGGACTTGTGAATGAGAGGATGGATTGATAGTACTTGTACTTGGGAACAAGCTATACGCTAGAGGCAAGATAACCATAGGTGGGCAATAACAGTTGATATAGTGGAAATATGAGTAGAAAGGACTTTGGTTTGGGAAACATGTATGGAGAATGGATCAATAAAGTTGATAACATTCATATGCTATAAGAATAGACTTTGAGGTAGTATGGCAAGTTGATAAAAAGAGCCTAAAGGTAGTGAAACATGGGGATGTCCCTCTTCTTCTTCATCATGAATGTTGATGCCACCACCTCCCTCACTATGTTGATTCTAAAACTAATAAGTTCTACTTAAGTTGATGCTGGTATGATCCACTGGATATTCTAGCATGTTCCTTTTTAAAAAAAAATGTTAGCATTGGCCATCACCTAAATTTCATCTTTGATAGCCAAGTATTTTGCCAGTGTTTCTTGCTCAAATTGATCTAGTTCAATGGGATGATTTGAGTTTAGAAGGAAATGTTCAAGTGTATTGGATGCTTCATATGTCATTATTCTCTTTAGCTAACTTTTAGATAGAGCTATGTTCAGCTCTCACTTTGCACATGTGACCTTGTATTCATGCTAAGTCATGGGTGTCATGAGAGACTATGCCTTTCATATCTCCATCAATCTACAAATCTAGGTGCTCTATGAGTCGAATCCTTGGCCAAATGTGGTATCAATGAGTGTTTCTTACACACACTTAGAAATAATGATCAAGTTTAAATTGGAAAATAAATTAAGTAAAAGTGGTAAAAATGTGAAAAATTCTAAGTGATGGAAATGACCTATAGGCTTCTAGGTGTTGGGTTTATGATACTAGAAAAACCTATTCGCCCTTCTTCTAGTGCCAAAAATGTTCTTGCAAAATTGTTCTTTTTCAACCTCATAAGAAACACATCCATGAACTAGATGTTAAGTATCCAACTCATAGCTATAAAAGGTCTTCAGCCTAATATAACCCTTACTAAGTCAACAATTATGGTATAATGGAGTATGAAGTTCCAATCGAATATGAACTTAGCCTACTACCCATAAATTATGAATGAGAAGGAAATCAAGAAAAAAATAATTCTAGGTAGTAGAACCAATAATATCTTAGTGTAAATAAAACTAAATATAGAAATGAACTATGAACGATGTAAAATAAAATCTAAGTCTTAAAAAGTAAACAGAAAAGCATAAAAATAATAAGAAATGGAGAACTTGATATGTGGGAAAGGGTTTATGATTCACTTTAAAATAGTCAAAATTTCTTTATTAATAAAATTTGAAGTGCACCTCATATGAAAGGCCAAAACTACAAGGGGCATTGAAAAACGTATAAGAGGTAAAACTAATAATAGGGCTTAGTTTATGAGCTAAGTATGGGCTTTGGTGATAAAACTTGACCTTTGGGAGTTGAAGATGTGAGTGGGAAAGTTGCAAATGCCACCCAAAACCAATTCAAAACCAAAATAGAATCATTTTAACTAACAATCCAAAAAGGGACACTAAAGTTGAAAAAAATCAAACACTAGAATGGGGATGCTGATGCTAAAAAATTCTAGCTCTATAATGGTGATACTAATGTTGCAAAATCCTAACTCTAGAATGATTATGCTAATGTTGGAAAAATTATTATTGGTTCTACGACCTAGAATGAAAATTTCTAACTCTAGGATGATGCTACAAATATTGAAAAAAAATTAATTATGGAATAGTGACACTAATGCTAAAAAATTCTAACACTAGAACAATGACTCCAATGTTGAAAAATTCCAACTTTGGAATACTGACCCTAACACTAACATCAATATTAGCACATAAGCTATTGCAAACTTAGGCATTAAACCAAGTCCATGAACTACCAAGGAGAGTTGCAGTAGTCATGCAGCATGTGAGAGTTGTTAAGAAGGCAAGCGCTTGTGTTCTTGATTTCTTAAAATCTAAAAAGTGCTTTGGATGTCAAGAAGACCAACACCAAATTCAAGTTTTTATGCAGTATTTATAGGCCTAGAATTTTCAAATTTGACCCTAGAGTCAAGTAAAGTTAACTTGAAGTTTTTTATTAAAAAAAAAATCTAGAACTTAAAAAGGCTAGAAGATCTAGGTGACACAAGTGCTGACGCTGATGCTATCATGGGGGAGATATGATTTTCTTCAACATCCTCCATATTGTCATTCCAATACTAAGGGCTCATTTCCAATGTACAAATTAAAGTCAAATTGCACCATGACAATGCTTTTAGGATGCTAAGGACCTTGTGGACTTGGAAAAAGGTGTCGAATGCAGAACCTAGAGGCCTTACTCAATGCTAATGTTGCTAGGATAGCGTTGCCATTGATGTTGACATTAGTGTTAGTGTCACCTAGCAGCACTTAGTTTCAAAACCAGTTTTGGCCTTCCCAAAAACCTTTAAACCTACCAAATTTTCCGTGCCTTGGGGATGATGTTGACTCATTGTCGAAGGGTCCATGAGGCCAAAACTAAAGTTAAAATGCTAATTTTTACAAATGGGGAAGTGTTGTGCCCATGTTGAGACGAGTGATGCTAGTACTGATGTTGGCATCAATGTCAATGTTAGCACTAAACCCAAAAAAAATTTTGCTTTTTGAGGTCAAAGGAAAACTTGCCAAAATAACCAAAGCTAATGTTTGTTGGGCTTGGATGTAAATGAATTGTTTGAGGTATCATGGAGTCAAAACAAAGGCTTGGAAGTGGATTTGGAGATGGTGACATGGAGGTGGTGATCCTAGGATGATGTTGATGCTACATCAACATTACTAGTAAGACTTAGAAAATTTTTCATTTCCTAAATTTTCTATCATGGGTTATGATTGTTCATATGATTCTATGATTCTATCATATGATGAATATCATAACCCATCATATGAACATCATATGATGGGTTATGAGCCAAAATGGTTTATGGTAGCCTTTAGGAGCTTCAAATATGCCTATAACACTATTTTTGAGGACTTTGATGCTTGGACTTGGACAAAACAATGTCAAAATCACTCTTACCTTGATCAATATCAAACTGAAAAGGTAGGTACAATAGCAAGTTTGATTATTGTTATGTAAAATTCTCACTTTAGTTTATTGATATTCTTCTATCACATATAACACCACTAGCCTATGTCTATTTTGATCATCCTACCTCAATTCTATGTCTATTTTTATAAATTGGGACAATATTTTTTCTCAAATTATTAGGCATTTCTATATCCTTTAAAATTTTATTAAATAATTATGTCAACCAATAAACTCTCATATCTCCTAATGTTTTCTAAGCTTCTATAGCAATGTTATCTAGTCCAATAACTTTTCCATTTTTCATCTTAGATAAGGCTTTGAAATTGTTCGATTTTTCAACAATTCACAATACTAATACATTTTTTTTAACAAAATTTGTGCAAAAGTATTAATTCAACAACTTGATTTCATTTATCCATATATGGAATACTTATCTCATAGACAATGATTCCACTTCACCTCAAAGAAGAAAAAGTCATTAACCAAACCAAAATTTGGCTCTTCTTGAAAATTCTTCATTTAATAATTCTTAAAAATTATTTTTCCACCTATCCAAAAGTTCATTATCTTTTACCAAAATCCTTTTATATGTCTCCTTGATGCATTTCACATTATCAATGTCCATACATTTCTTGTTTTATCTTTTTACCCATTTATAAATAAATTTTTCTTCTTCTTTTGTTCCTAATTTCTCATAGAAGTTATCAAAGGCCTTACTGCTATCGTTGCCTCCTTTTTTGCCATTTTGTACATTGACTTACTTTCTTGGTTTCCACTTTGGTGTTATTCCTTAAAGCATCATTTTCTTCATCACTCTAGATAGCAAGTTGCACTTCATCACTCCACTGCATCTCCTTTAAACAGTACTTTTTGCATTAGGTTTTACCCAAAATATTCTTTCCAATTTTCTGAATGCAACTTTTTGTTTGGCCCTAAATTAAATTTGCAAAACACAATCTAATAATTATTATTATTATAAACCTTATCCATGAGATTTAGCATGCTTTTACAGCCATCAACCTGACACTAACCCTCCTTTTGTATCTAAAGTTTAAAACCAACCTTAGTGAAATAATTTTATTTCAGCTTTTTATATCTTAATTACTTTTTTACTTTATTTCAATTTGCAAATTTGAGTTGTCATATCAAAGTACCTAGCACTCCTTATGATATATATAATCATAGTTTGGTTTTCCATCGGCCAATTATATTTTTTTCCAAAGCTAACCACATGCAACAAGGGCCAATCCTGCAAAACCTTTAACAGAGTCCAGCTTGGCATTTGACCCTTCAATCCAGAAGGAATTGCATCTTACCATTATGCACCTTAATCTGGTGTGTCAAAGTTATGAGTACAAAGTTTTAATTTTACCCTCCTGTTCGTTCCAGGAGGAATTTCATCTTATTATAATGCACCGCTTTGGTGACTCCAAGTCATGTCATGGATTCAATTATGTAAGCAATTCTAAGTAACAAAATTTTAATTTGACAAAATTTTAATTTGACTATATCTTTTGCAGTGAATATTGTTTTTGAAAAAACTTCAGGTTCCAACACCCCCTTACCAGCCAGGTAGTTTTGAACGACCGAAAGCACAGAATTGATTATATAAATTTGGTACAATTAATTGACAAATGTATCCCTTAAATGTGTTATGCAAGTGCAAACGACTAAAGTCCATTAATCAAATCATGAAATCAAGAATATCGGTTATGAAGTCGAGATTTCAATCATCAGTTGTACGTATAAGCAATTTATCTGGTAAGCATATTCAACATTGCATGAATAAGAATATCAGCTTTTACCTCTGAAAAATAGGAAACAGCGGTTCTGTAAGATATTACAAAGTGTGAGCCAGCAACGGTCACAGTTTAATCTAGGATCCCGAACACCATTGTTCGTGAACAAATACAGTTTGCTTTAATCCAAACTGCATTCCTGGAGTCCTTTCGAAGGTTGCAATATCCAAGAATGGTGCTGTGTAAACAAATTTTCAAAAACTTAGCTTCAATATTTCTCAAAACACAACACTAAGGCAATTCAGCATTAGTATCACCCCATCTAACATTGTATTTGGCTGCCAGATAATGGGCACCCACTGGCCCCCGACTTCCATAAGGATACAACTCAGGTACAACCTTCTTTGATTCTATTTCCTTCAACAAGGGAGTGAACAAAGCCCAAGCAGCATCTAGCTCATCACTACGTATAAACAACCGTCTTTCACCTTCAATGGCATCTAAAATCAATCGCTCATAAGCATCAGGTATTTCCTTCCGGTACCTGCAAACAAATTTTTAAAAATGTCCATCATCAAAATCTACTTGTAATGGATAAATTATCACATTACTCAATATAGCAAACAAAGCATGGATTGAATATTCAGTCTTTACCTTGACATGTAGGTAAGATTCAAATCACTCTGGTCTAATCTCATACCCAATCCTGGAAGCTTGTTGTTAATTTTCAGGTATATGGCTTCATCAGGTTGAATGCGAATTACTAATTCATTTGTAGCAGAATCCAGATCTCTTCCAAAATTTCTTTTGTACAGATTTCCAGGAACATGTCTGAACTGAACCCTGATTTCTGCCCTGCAATAGTGCAAACCCAATTGATCAACAATATTATACATTTCATTATATTGTATCAACAGGCATGAAAGAATCTCTAAAAAAATAAGACAAAAAAAGATAGCATAATTATAAAACACAATACCGTCTATTGTGCAGAGCCTTCCCTGCCTTCATGAGGAAAGGGACACCATCCCACCTCGCATTGTCTATGAAAATAGCTGCTGCTGCAAAAGTTGGGGTGAGGCTATTTTTAGGTACTGTTGGATCATCGGTGTAACCAGGACACTTTGTATCTCCCTTAACATGGCTTTTGTATTGTCCAATAACCACATCGTCCAGTTGCAGGGGTCTCATTGAGCGTAACACTTTAACCTGAATACAAACAAGCAAAAACATTGGAGAATAATACCAAGAAAAAAAAGGAAGTATTTTTTATTAAGAGAATCTTGAAAGCAATGTTTAATTAAAGAATCAACAAGTAACTAAAAACAAGCCCAGAAGAGATTCCAAAGAATTTGGTTGTTTTCCTGCCATCTTTGTGAACTTCTGTAACTACAAAAGTTAGGGAACACATTAAGCTCAAAAACATGCAAGTCCAACCTTTTCATTTCTGATGTCCTCTGCATCCAAACTGACAGGTGTTTCCATTGCAAAAATAGCTAATATCTGAAGCAAATGATTTTGCATTATATCCCTGATGATACCATAATTATCGAAGTACCTAAAAATCAACGAAATAGAAAACAATTATTGTCAAAACAAACTGAGATTGAGTGGAAAATTGAGTAATCAATGAATCTTTAAAGAGGCTAACAGAATGCTTACCCTCCTCGACCTTCAGTTCCAAAATCTTCTGAAAAAATCAATTGAACATTCCTGATGTATTGCCTTGACCACAGGGGCTCAAACAGAAGGTTGGAAAAGCGAAGAACAGACAGGTTTTCCACCAATTCTTTCCCCAGATAATGATCAATTCTGCATATACATGTTATGAAATTGTTAATATTCATCATGCGACTATTATCTACTCTAGTATCTATGTATCACTATATAAAATATAGCATGATTCCATACCGATATATCTGCTCTTCTCTGAGGTGTTCCTTAAGACCTCTTGTGAGTTCTGCAGATGACTCGGAATCTCTACCAAAGGGCTTTTCAACAATCACTCTAGTCCAACCATCTGCTGCAGATGAAAAATGGCTTGCATACTTTGCAGCATCAACAAAAACATTTGGAGGAACAGACAAGTAGAATAATCGATTTGCAACTCTGTCAACCTGTTAATTTTCAAGCACTAAGTTAAATAAAATAACATGTTTAGATAATATTATCTAAAACAAGGCAAATGACAAAAGAGAACTCATGTAGCCAACCCCATTTTGTTAAGACAAGGTTAAAATAATGATGGTGATGATTTAGATAATATTATCTTGCTATTTAGCAGTTAACATTTGTAATTGTAAGTGATGCAGCAGCTGGATGGGAGGGGTCACAGTCATTAATGGGTATGAAAAAGCATCTAAAATTGTTGCAAGCAAAACAACAGAACAAATAAAATAATGTAGAAGAAAACAATTCGTAAAAATGTTGCTGTATAGGATAGCCACTGCAAAATAAATAATAGATAAATCTGAATGTAAATTGATAGTTGGATCCCTAGACCTAAATGCTAATATGGCATAGGAAATGAAGCAAACATAAATTCTTCTTAGAGAATATAAAGAAAGGTGCAAACATAGGCCACTCTTTTCCCATGAATTGTGCTGAGTCGCATTACTGCTACTTCAAACCTCGCAACCATGTGATGCTATAACAGTAATAAAACTAGGATGTGACACGATGCAATTTCTAACAGCATAATTGAAAGTCAGAAAACCGCTGTTCCAACATGAAAGAAATGGCACAGGAACCTTGATACGTTTCCACAATTCACAATATATGTTAGCATTTGGCCAAAGAACATACCGGAAAATGACTTTTAAGGATAATACTTGGGGCACTATTGGTGATCAGAAAAACAGGTAACTTTCCTTTACAAGTAGAGAACCTGACATTGCAAGACATTATTAAGATAGTTCAAATGAAATTCGTTGGTTGTATGCAATTTCTTCCAGACATTGAAAGACATTAAAAAATTGTAGTCATTGAAAACCAAAATTTCCTGCCTTCAAGGAACATAGCAATGAATTATGGCTGCTTTGTATCATGGAAAAACTTGCATACAAGAAGAAATCAACATAAGACAACGACGCACTGAAATTAAATGCACAGAAAAGAATATATTTAGGATCAAACAAAACCAGAAATGTGTGGTAAACTTTATCAAAATTTCAGCATTGCATCCATACACATATCTATGAAAATTTGTACAAGGAAAATTATATAAAGAAAAAGCAATCAACTCTAAACAAGATAAATGGAGTCAGATTTTATCCTTCAGGAATACAACGCATAAACAACAGTAACAAATATCACACAACTAGTTAGAAAAGAAATGAAAATACCATCATACTGCATAAAAAGTCAAACCAATAAGCAATGGCAATAAGGAACAATAATATGCTTAAATTGCTTAGCATGCATGAATTCATTCTATTACCTCGTGATCCTTCAACTGTTTGTCTAGTTTTTCAAAGTCAGCTGCTGAGTTATACTGGCCTGAATAATAAAAACATCGTGCCAAAAATTGCTCCATTTTGTCTTTGCAATTTGCACTATTTTTAAAGGAAAATATGTGAGAGAAGCTTTAAATTTGATGAAAACTAAAAGTTGATTGGTAATATTCAAATAAAATAGTTGAGTACTTTCCTAAAAGAAACCAATGTCAGAGGTAATACCAACCTTTTGTCTATCCTACACGTTAACTTTTCACTGATCTTCTTTCTTAATTCTGCATCTGTCATGTTGCTTCGTGCATAGCCATAAATGGTAAAATGCTGCCACATGGCATAACACAACCACTAAGTTATTAGTTTCAATGAAAAGAATCACTTATCAAAGGACAGATAAATAAATGATAACTTAATTAACATGAGTGGAATCTTAATATTGTCATGATAGCAAAACATGAAATCTTGGAGAGGTTTTTGAAAAAAAAAATACCATTGTTAGTTCATTGGATAAATGATGATTTTGAATTGGACAAGGTAACATGTTCTCCTAATAATTATTTCTCAGTGCATTAGCTACATTCTACATTAATTACTTGTAAATCACTGACAGATAGTGGAATTTGAAACATTTAACATAAATGCATTGCCAACAAGCAATAGGCTAGATTGTTAAATATTCTAGTATTTTATATAAGAAAAACTTCGCACGAGTTATTGTGGTTAAACACTCCAGCAGCAGAAAAATACAAATTTGCTGGGCGATAGGAACATGTTTTGGAGAACATCAACTGAAAGGGTATCAGCTCAACAGAATTACCAATGTCGTAGATTGATGCCACGGTGGCTCCTTCAAGGTAAAACTCAGCAGGAATATATTTTGTAAACCAATGTTCAAAGGTTTTTGAAATGAATGCTCAATGAATATTTTAGCACAATCACAAAAAAGTTTTACAGACGAGCAACAAGTATGAAAGCTTGTAGGATAGCAATTTGCTGATGTGAATTTAGTCAATGCATATCTTAATGATGTCAGAAAAGGTTTACATACTTAATTGCATGCACCCAAAAAGCTTGGTAGATTAGAATAAGGTATCACAAATGGGGAAAGCTAGATGCTTGCCTCAAATCTAAAATACAAATAGTGAAACCTTCATGGAAAAAGTTCCAAGAAAAACAACAGTTCAAATTGCATTAGAACACTGCATCTCTATCCAGGAGTAGTAGCTGATAGTTGATCTATCCAACCTACCAAATTCGAGGAAAACATTTTTACAGAACCGGTACACGGCAGAGAAGTGGAAAGATTTGTTATAAGAAAAAAGATAAGCAAGTTATACACCTGCCCATCCGCCATTTTTTAAGGCTTTTTTTCACAAAAGCTACAATGCCTGACAAAAATGATTTAGCAGTAATATTTCCCTTAAAAGAAATTAGTACATAAATATACGCTCTCAATATAATGATGCGTGTATTTAGTTTCAAAAAAAAACATTAATTTCACAAGGAGTCTTCCTAGATTTTGATTTTAAGCATCTCCACTGCACTTCAGTGCCCAACAACATTAATTTCCAGTTAACCTTGTTTTATATTATTATTTCATTCATAATTGAGATTGGTATTTGACTCAAGCATTCGCCTCTAATTTCATCGCATAGAAACTCTTGCTGATTATTGTATGACTTCATAATTCTCTGCAGCTAACTGTGTCATTCATAAAAATTTTGGAAAATAAGAACCGCAAAGATAATAATTTTTTCCTAAACATTCGATTATCTATTTTAGTCCTTATAAACGCATTCCACAACAGTAGAAATTCAAAGCGCAATTTCTTTCCTGGAGCTTCTCAACTAAATTCTAATTAAAATCTCTAAAGAACCCTGCTGAGCCTTAAAATGTAATAAGGATGACATATTGTTCCTGTTTTTCCATGTTGAAAGCAAACACCGTCATTAAAGTCAAAACAGGCTTCCCTGCCTACCTACAATATCATCAATTCTCGCATCAACACCTAAAAACAGCGATTGCCATCAATTATCCGAAGCAAAACCGCATGCCCAATATAAAACTTACGAAACTATATTCAAAACTTAAAAATCCCCAGTTTCTGAATCGATGCCATTCCAGAAGCAAAGGCATCCACCCAAAACAAACAATCTTAAACAAAAAAATGAAACCATAAACCGTTAAATTCAGCAACACAAGGTCATACCTCAGGCATGCAATCTTCGTAGAAAAGTGCAAACAATGCAGGAAAAATCTTCTTTTTGGCAAGGTCTCCTGAGGCACCCACAACTGTGATGCTCACAGTGGAACCAGACCGAGAGCCGCTCCAGTCCGAGACGCTGGAAACAGTCTCTGACACTGTCGTTCTTGTTGTTGCACGGACCGATGCGGAATCATTGCTAGAAAATTTCTGGGCCTCTGCTTTCGATGGTGCTGCAGAAACAACGGGAGCAGCCACGCCTGCAGAAAAATGCAATCCAAACCATTCAATTACAATAACTTTGCCTAAATCACACTTTTTGTTTTTGTTTGCTAATTAGGTCAGTCAAGAGATTTCTGGTGCTCTTACCATCCTGCTGCATACGGCAATTGCCCCTGGGATTTCTCCTGCGACAGAATCGGACGGATCCATGAAAAGCAGATGATTTGGGCAGAGCACTGGAGCTATAATTTGCTTGGAAATGGAACTGTGGGGAATCTAAGACCTGATGGCTGTATTTGCCCAGAACCTCCATTTCTGTGCACAAAACAGTTGCAGAGCTCTGCCGATGACCCCGTGCTGAAACTGTTCGGCCACTAAAGAGATTAGATTAGGGCTAGACTCGTGTGTATCGGAGGAGGCAATACCAAGATGAAGTATATTTGCCTGTGAATCGGCAATGTTGGCGTTTACGGGATTTGAAAATGTTCAGAAAGGCAGTCCCAGACGATTGTGGGAACGAAAGAAAGGCACAAGATGGCCCTTGAGAGATACGAGGGATGTGAAATTTGTTGCAAAGCAACCGCTCTGTTTCGTTTTGTTGGGTTTTTTAACAGATTTTCAATTCAAGGTCTGTGTGCTTTGGAAGAATCCAGCCTTCCGTGTTTTGGGAGGCTGTCTGACTTGTTAGCTGTTGTTGGTTTTGTCTCCATCAAGCAACGCCAAGCCACTGATAGAAATGGGGGGGGCAGAGTAGGCAGCAAAAAGTTGTGTTTCATGGCTCTCGGATTCAGCCAAAGTCCATAGTATCTGATTCGTTCGTTCCTGCTTGGAAACTCCCTACCCTTGCATCCACTTTCACGTTTTTAACTGACATGGACAGGGTCATTATCGAATTATGTGAATGCATTGAATGGGTGCTATTTCATTGGTCGGTACTGTTACGTGCACAGTTGAGAATTTTCCTTTAGATGTTCTGGTCAAATACAGANCCTGCTGCGACTCAGTCGTAAGAAATTTTTCAGAAGCAAGGCAAATGACTCGAATCGCTTTGCAGAAACTCCTGCCAACGTGGTAGGGTGCTTTCGTCAACTTCCATTTGAAACCTGGTTCCTTCTTTTAGCCTTTAAACAGCCAATTAGCTAGGGAGTTGTTCCATGTTCCTGAGCCCTTGACGTCTGAATCAAGCTCCACTTTCACGTGGACTACACTCTCGCCGTATGGATTCTTCGTGATTGTCGTCGTCGTTAATGGTCTGCAAATGCGACACGTCTTCAAATTCGTCCAAAAAAGGGAAGCAAACTTAGAAGCTAGTAGCCAAATTAATTGGACACGGGAAACTCAAAATTTTTATTTTGTCCATCAAAGCATTGGTGCTACGAATTTTTAAACAAAGTTGAAAAGCTACGAATTTTTAAACAAAGTTGAAAACATCATTGATATAATGTCCCAAGCATAGAGGGTCAATTTGAAAGAAGACAATTAGCATATTACAATTAATATTATAATTCATTTTAAAGTGACATAAAGATGCGAAAAATCAAAAAAAATATGTTTCTTCATCTTCTATGCTTTGTTCACATCATATGCAAATACACTATTCTCTTGATAAATTGATCCACTAACCTTTCTTAAGAAGGAAATGATGAGAGCTCATTCTTGCTCTAGTAATTTGATTCCTTAAATAAATAGGAATAGCTGAGAATAGATACTTTTGAGTACTAGATAACAAACCTCCTCTAACAAAATGTAAATAAAAATGTTTTTCCTTGATGTGTTCAACCAAACTTTAGCTAGGATTATTTCTTCTATAGTCTTTCAAATAAGCCTTTTGTCTAAAAAAGATCCTCTGTTACTATATTCCATGAGTAAAGCTATAATTTTCCTTGATGCAACCATCTATTTTCTTGTGAAGCATTCATGATCTCCTTAGCATAATTGACTTCCTCCATATGACTTAATTTCTAAGTATAAGCAATAAATTGATAGAGGGCTTCAACTTCAAAAGGAGCAAATCTACTTCTAAAAGTAAGATATCATAAAAACTCTACTTTTTCACTTGAAATTCATATACAATAAACTATTTTTGAACATGCTCTAATTTTTTCCAGTTATGTGTGGAAAGAGAAGGTCCCCATACAACACACCCATATAATAATATAGGTTGGACAAGACTAAGAAAAAATTTCCTTTGATCTCTTATGCCAAAATTTGTTTCTTGTTGCAATTATTTCTTATAGCAAATAGAGCTCACATGCAACTTAAAACCCTTTGAGCAATAAGGATATTCCAACTATAATTACTAGCAAATTCAACTCCCAAATATTTATAAGATTTACATATATCAAGTCTTTTTTCTTTAAGAAAAAAATTGTAATTTCCATTTCTAGTACCACAAACTAGAATTTTAGTCTTATTAATATTAACTTTCGTACCAGAATGATTGCAGTAGTCATGGAGAATTTGAAGCATATAATTTAATCCTATAGTTGATTTTTCAATCAAGGCTATATCATCTACAAAGAGAAGCATGTTAAAAAATAATCCATTCACTCACTATGTACCGAAATGAAAGTGACCATAAAAGCTAGTAATTAAAGTATGGGATGATGTTAAGGTGTCATCCAAAGTCTTACTATGTATTATTTACAATAAGGTTTAGGCTTGTGAAACATTACATAATTCAACCAACTATATAATTCAACTATGGTTGGTCAACAATATTTAGACTTGGACAGATTAAAATATATTTATTAATTGGAGACTTTTCTCTTTGTTTCATGCTAAGGTTCCATCAATAATCTAATTTTTTGAGACATTTCTCTTTGTTTCATGTTAAGGTTCTATCAATGGATCTAATTTTCTGAGAATTATCATTCCCCTATGAGGAATTCTAAATTACCCCAACTTTTTCTACTAATGCTAAAATTTATGTTTTTCTATCAATATGGAAAGTTTTGTTGCTTCATAGATTGCAAATTTATGTTGTGATGAGGTAAATACCATTATTCAGTATTCTCATTCTATTTGTGAATTTGGAATTTATGCTTTGATGATTCATAATTAAAAATTTGAATTCCTTATGTTAAATTTGTATTTTTTTCATTTGAAATTTATCAGTATTGATTGTGAATTATGACATCTTATATATATATATATATTTGATTCTTTCATTTTGCTGATATTTGAATCCAAACAAGTTAAGATAACTAGTAACACTTCAATTGATATAAGTAGTATATATATTGGGGTGTCACACATTGAAGTTAAGGATAGAAAAAATAATCTAAAGTTGACAATGTAAAAAATCAAGTTAATATTAATAATAAGAATGGTCAAGTGGTAATAAAGAAATTAAAAAAAAAAGATAAAAGCTTCTATGAATATTTTTACTTGTAATAAAGGAAGCATTGATCAGTAATAGTGGTCTTGCCGATTTTGGACCAAAGGGATTTATCATACAAAACAAAGCATGATCTAGTCATAAGTCTCAAAGATGATGATCAGTGGATTGCCAAGAACACTCATGTATATCATTGTGTTCAATGGATTGCCAAGAACACTTGTGTATGTTGTCATAGTAAGAAAGATGAGAAAATATTTATAATTTTATATTTTATAGTTTTTATGGATTTTATAATTATAAATAACAAAGGAAACATAAACACACATGCATCGCAATCCCTTGTGGGAACAGGTGTAATGCTCATGTTGCAATCTCTCTTGGGGAATAGGTGTAACACCACACATGAAACATAATAAAAATGGCTCTTAGTCACAACCTCAATGGCCCAACATCATGTCCTACAATTATGACCTACTTGGATAAGGAACAAATCATCGCAGCTCAATAAAATGAAAATTAAATAAATATTTTTGTTGTTTTTATGTTTAAGGCATTAACCATGAAACAAGAAAAAATCATGAGCTTTATTCACTATGTGATGAGTCGCGGTTTGCCAGGCCTTGATATCGAGTACACGATCTCGTGTACGCGATATTGTAGCTTGGATATGATATTGTATACATGATATTATGATTCTTGTGTCAACCTATAAATATAGCATTCAAGCGCACAGTGAGAGAGTCTTTTCAGTAAGTCTTTGGGTTGAGTCTTTTTGTCAGTTTTTAGTTAGTTTTCAGTTCTTTTACGAAGTGCATGCCCGCAGTGTGATGCTTGTAATTGTACGGAACCTTTGTTCGAGTGTGACGTACTTGGACACGCACACAACCAACAATAAAGATTGAGATTACTCCATCATTGTAGCATTCACTTAGCTTTTACTTGTTTTAATTGTTAATTATTTATTGTTGTTTTCTTAGTTAATACTTATTTTATCATCATTTACTATTCCTGTTATTAATGCGGAATGAGTACGTCTTAATCACAAACATTTAAGTGTAGTTACCTGGTAACCCAGTGGCGTAACAAGTAGTGCTTCAAGTGATGTGCACTTGGTAACCCTAGAAGTAGTACACGAAGTCCAAGATGCATATGGATGATTAAGGACAAATGCTCAACACACTTAGGCTAGCTTAGATTTTATTTCTTATTGCTTATTAGCTTAATTAAGTTATTTCTCATTGTGTTTAGGAGTAGCGTAGTATTAGAAATCACATCATACACCTCACTCTGGACTAAACCATACATGACAAAGAAAATACTAGTCCAGGTGGGAAGACAGCGAATTGCGATCAATGTATAACTATCTAGATGCCACAACTAGTCTGTTTGCGGAGTTCAACCGAATCGCATGTACACGCTCGTATTTGTATGGTTGAGTGTAGGGGTACCTTGCTGCTCATCATGGGCATCGTTGCTGGGGACGATGCTAGTTATCTAGATTAGTTATATCATATACGATTGTTATAATAAGGTATTAACGATATATCTTTCAAACAAAAGAAATTAAATTCAATTGAGTCGCACACAATTCATGACAATGTCTCTCTCACAGGATAACAATAACGCAACAACTAGCAAGGCAACTCATTGGAGAACCAATGAAATTTATGATGAAGAAGAAGTTTGGAGTACACAATCTTATGCAAGAGTTTCATATGTTCATGGACACCCCAATTATACTCAAGGACTCTTGACATCCAATCCTGACACCTTTAGTGAGGATGGGACATCTCCCAAAACAAGGAGGCCCGTAAGGCCTAGGACCTTCTCAATGGTTAGCAAGAATACATTAGGGGATGATTGAGAGACTTACAAAAGTCACAACGAGTCTTCTAGTTCTCTCTCTTCCTCTGCTCTTTCAATGTCAGGTCGTGACATAGATGACTATTCCTTAAGGGGTCAGTGTAGCAATAAAAATTGAACCCACAGGAAAAATCAGGAATGCCAACATGAACATAGATAACATTGTCTCAACTCACGAACTTACAACCTATTTAGTGATGATTGACCCTTGATGGCCACTAAAAGCCTAATGCATATAACAGAGGCTATTCAAATATCTCATAGGCATTATAAGGAAAGTCGTCTACCCAGGCTTGATTTAAACAACTTTTCGAAGTTCTCAGGAGGCTATGATTTAGATCTGCAACACAATTTACAAGCCTTCTATGATGCTTATGCATGGAACAACATTGATAATGGGTGGCAAAAATTTAAGCTCTTTCCTATGACACTCGTTAGCTAAGAAAAAGTATGGTACAGGTCTTTAAAGCCAAAATTAATTCATTGTTGGCCCATGATGGTAAAACTCTTCAATAAAAGATATCAAACTTATGCAAGAGTGTCAGCCTTAAGGAGACAAATCCAAGAGTTGAAACAAGGGCAACATGAACCCTTGGACATGGCCTTAGAAAGATATTACTCGCTATTAAATAACTACCTAGGCCATGGGTTCTCCGAGGAAAGGCTAATGTATCACATCATGGATGGGCTTTGTAATGAAACAAGGGAAACCCTAGGGATGTATGCCCCAAGTCAACTATATTAACTATGAATCCACCAATTCCAAGAGCTTATTAAGCGAGTAGCAAAAGAAGAAGGAGAAATAGCCAAATGGGAGAATGTTGAAAGATCTCAACCAAACCAAACTCTTAGAGTAAAAAAGGTTCGTAATCATGAAGAGGTGAAATCAACTCACCTCAAGGAGGTGGAACCATCCCCATCTTTGCTAATACTAAAATCACTAGATGAATTCAAGGCAAAGATCAATAAGATGATGGAATGGGTACATGAAAAATGCAGAGAATATGCAAACATTATTAGAGGTAAAACCATGCAAATTCACTCTGACAACCAGAATAAACAAAGGATGCCAAACCAAGAAACAGGACAGAACACCATTCGACAATCAAAAAGAAGGACTAAAGGAAGGGACCGAACTACAAATTAGAAGTATCAAAGTGATGTTTGCCTATATGATCACCCCAAAGGCCAATGCCCAATCTTGTCACATCTACATGAGCATTGGGGAAGAATGCTACATTCGGATTTCATATAGAAGTATTATGTTCAACTACAGTGGCAAAACCCCCAATCATGGGGGAGACCATCGCCAAACTAGCCTCTACCCTTGTATACCCTGACACCAAGTGCTTATTATGTTCAACACCCTAGTTCTCCAACTAGATCAACATCCTCTACTTCACCTAATCATTATCATTCTCCTGAATACTATCAACCCATGTCCTCTCCCATAGGATCACCACCTCATGTTCCTTACACTTCTCCTTGCTCTCAAATTCTCATCCATCACCTCCTTCTACATCACCACTAGTAGTACCAAAAGGTTTTGCACCATAGCACCAACTAATGAACATTACTTGTGTTGCTACTATCAACAACAATGGGAGTCCTTCACAATGTTGAAAGCCTCCTTTCTTTAGGCATGGCTATAGAAAGAGACAACATGGTTCTGAAACCACTACATCCTCCAACTCAGTGCAAACCCAACATTGTGATGCACCTTCCTCTTCAAACCTAATGTGTCATGTTAACTTATCCAAGCCACCAATTGACACTCCAACAACCATGCGGCCCAATGAATATAACAACGTGGGGAGACATATTGATCCTTGCATACCATCTTATGATCATGGATGCTATCGCAACCCTTTGAGCTACTGATGCTAAGGCTTGTGTGCAGGTGTGTGTGAGTTATGGTTGGTCCACACCAGGGTTGTGGAAAGACATCTGTTGGTTGCAGATGAATGCGGAGTGTGTGGGTGCACTCAGTAACTTGAATTGGGTGGCATGCGTAGCAAGCACGCTAGGTAACTAGAGTTACCAAAAAAAATGAAGCTAGACAAGAGGCATGCGAGGGGGTTACAGTTAGATTCATCCTAGATGTAGTGCATGCACATTTATTACCACTAAACGAAGCCATGTGGGACGCATGTGAGGGGACTACAGCTGGATTCATCTAGATGTAGTGCATGCACATCTGTTATTGCCAAGTGGGATGAAGCAGATGGAAGATAGAATTGGTAAGAATGGGTTACATGCATACTCCATGTTGGATATGCAGTACTAGTCATAGGAGTGTATTAGCAAGGCTGGGTATGCTCGCACCTANGGGGGGGGGGGGGGGGGGGGGGGGGGGGGGGGGGGGGGGGCAATTGACCTTAAGAGAGCCATGGGGTTTATCAACATGATGTAACGTTAGTTACGAGAGCATACTGGCAGGGCCAGGAATGCTCGCGCCCCTAAACACAAGGTGTTGGAGCACCTTTAGAGCTATAAGATGTAGCGCGCCAATTATGGGAGTGTATTGATAGGGCCAGGAATGCCTGTGCCCATAAACACGAGGTGTTAGAGCACCTCTAGAGTAACTATTGTAAGCTACAAGATGTAGCACTAGTTACAGGAGCATACTGGCAAGGCTAGAAATGCCCACGCCTATTAGGGGTGTTGGGGCACCTTTAGAAAGACTATTGTAAGCTACAGGATGTAGCGCTAGTTACGGGAGTGTATTGGCAAGGCTAGGAATGCCCATGTCTATCAAAGGTGTTGGGGCACCTCTTGAACAACTGTTGTAAGCTACAAGATGTAGCGCCAGTTACAAGAGTGTATTAGCAAGGTTGGGAATGCCCACGCCTATCAAAGGTGTTGGGGCACCTTTGGAACGACTATTGTGAGCTACAGGATGTAGCACCAGTTACAGGAGTGTACTAGCAAGGCCGAGAATGCTCGAGCCTAAGTACAAGAGGTGTTGCTCACATTGGATGGGAACCTTGTGTACATGTTATTGTATTATACCTTTGTGAGTAAAGGTTGGGAGTTTTCCTATAAGTGTGTTCCTCCTATGCTTGAGCATCGCTGTGCATCGTTGCGAGTAGCTGGCTAAGTTGGGCACTTAGCACTATCATCTGGTGAAAAATTTTTCACTGCGATTCACCCAGTGACAGGTGCCATAGTGGGTTAGTTTCTTATTACATGACCACATCTTATAATCTGCCCCACTATGCCTACTTTAATCAAGTGTGTGAACCCCAATTTTGAAACATTCTTCTCATCACACCAAAAGACACCCAGTGGTTTGGATATGACTAGACCCCAATATTTCCAACATGCATGGATCCAAACTTTCCATTTATTAATTCTCGCCATGATCAAAGGTTTAGTCATGGGGGATATCCTCCATTCTAATAAGCAAAATTAGTAAATGTTTTTCCTTTTCTTTGGTTTTATAATTTTTTGTTTTTCAATTTTTCATTTTCTAATTTTTCATCTTTCAATTTGTCATTTTATCTTTTTGAGGGTGATCTCATCTGTGAATAAAATACTCATGTGACTTCTTGGTTGAGGTGTTGTTCTACGCTATTGAGTCATAAGTGACTAATTATTTAGATAGTGAGCCCACAACATCCACCCACCCATTCTATTAATAAGAGGTTCTACTCTAGGTATAGTGATATTCTTATTATCATTAAAACTTAAAGTAACTTTGTACTCATTATTCCTAAGTGAAGAGTGATGGACTAAGAGGGAATGGCAAGGGAGTGACATTAAGGGAACTTGTAGATTCTATTTGGTGACATCCATATGTACTATCATGCAGCTTGGTTGTACTAAGATCCTTGTAGATCTAACGAAAAATGGGAGTAAGAGTTGTGAGAAAGGCACTTAATAAAGGAACTCAATGCTATTCTAGAGGGTCCCACTTGAAAGACATGCATCCATGCTTGAAGGTTGGTAGCTTCTCCAAATTCTTGTTGAGAAAGATAAAGTGTAAAAGTAGCCAAAAGAAGAAAAAGAAAAGAAAGAAGAAAAACAGAAAAGAAAAGATCAAGAAAAATGTGCTGTAGAAAAATTTAAATTACTCCTTCCTTGTGCAAAATGCCAAGTGATCGTACACCTTGCTGTTGTGATGCTCGTATGGTTATCTATCATTGGGATAAAACAATGCAATGTAACTACTCAGAGGTATGGACTTGGTTGTGATCTTGGAGTGAAAGGCTAATGTACCTTAATTATGCATAACACTTTGGATTCATTGTGCCTAGGGTAAGTTACCTCATGTCCCAATCTTTGTAATCCCTTCTACAACTTGTCTCATCCCACTATCCAAGTATTTCTAACTTGTGTCTTGTGTTGCATAGAATTCTTACCTCATTGTGGTGGTATTTAACATGTGTGTGTTTTGTCGCATCGGTGTGGATTGCATTTAACTCTTCTAGTGCCTACGGACATTTTAAGGTGTGGTTACCCAAGGGCATGATAGGTTGGAACCTGCTTTGATGAGGACCCACTTGCATGACTTTTGTAATTTGTACTTGTTGCACACCACCACATCATCTTATATCCTCTAAGTACTACATTGCCAGATTTATTCTTTCCTTTCTCATTATTTCAACCAAATGTTCCTTTGCACCATTACATGTCCTTTTTCTTCACCTTATTCAAGATCTTCATTATATAATTCCACTTTATTATACTTTTGGTGCCTTAATGTCCACTTAACATTACCCTAGATCTTTCAAATCTACCTCAAATCCTTCATTTTTGGCTGTGAAAACTCAAAAATTCATCAATTTTACTAAGTACCCTATTCTGGATAGGATACGATATTAGGTACCTGGTATTGGGTCCCACGCGATATCAGGTACACGCTATCGTGTACACGATCTCGCATCTATAAAACCTATATATATGGCCCCCCTGTGCATGTAGAAGTCATTTTCAACTGTTGATGCAAGGGGAGTTGTTGCAATTTTCTTCCATGATTTTTCATGCTTTGCAAGTCTAACATTTAACCATCAATATCTCACTCATTAACACTCTGATTTCCCTTCTGATTGAACCTACTTAAACTCGGAGTGTTTAACTTAGTTGTGGGGGAGGTGTATGGTAGAATTTGTGCATAACTTTTTCAAAATTTGCTATTGCCCAAAGGATATCATAGGGGTAAGTCCTATTGGAAAATGTTAAAAACTCATGCCAAAATAATTTTCTTCCTTCACTCAAATCATTTAAATTATTGTTGAAGTCACCTAAGCAAATTAGGCTCGACATTAAAACTTTTAGGGGAATTTCTTTGAAATTTTTTTTTCTAACTTTGAAATCATACTAGGCAAGAATTCAACATTTATTAAAGGTAATGAGTAAGGTATGAGATAATTAAACTTTGTTAAATGACCTTACTAAGAATCGATCTTAGTGTGATTATAGATGGCCCTTAAACGAGGACAACAAGGAGGACCCTCTCAAGGTGCATCCAAAAGTTTGAGGAGAGGCAAAGGCCAATGACCTCCTATAGAACATGTAGAACAAGAGGCACAAATCATTTAGCATCCATCAAGAAACCCCTATTACTGCATAATCCAGTCAAGCAGAAGGTGGAGAAGGCACGACACCTAAATAAAGATAACATCTCACATTGTTCCTAGAATGCGTTTAGGCCATTCAAGAAAGGTCCACATCCGCTGTAGTGATCATGGAACTTAATTTTGGACCTTTTGCTAAATTCACCCCTAAGCTAGTCAAAGATCAACTCAAGGGATCTCCACTATGGCTTGTCCTCTTGAAAAGTGGAGAATGGTATTTGAGGGAAACTTATCAATTTTGGCATAATAAAGAGGAAGGCACCACCATTGACATTGGTGGAATTTTAGTTAATTTCTCCGTGAAGGCCATTACAGAAGTTTCGAATCTTCCAAATACAGGGCCCAAAGTTGCTCATTTGTCCACCCACTTCGATGCTGATGTAAGAAAAGTATGGCTAAAGAGGACGTATGGTAAAGAAGAAAAAACATATGGAGAACTAACCCTTGAAGAGAGAATTTATTTTAAAATTGACACTTACCACATCTTCCCAATGAAGGGGCTAAATAGGATCTCTACCTATGTGGCTAGAGGAAGTGCAATCTTGATGGGCAAGGTTGATACCAATTTTCCCCATTTGTATCTAATAAAAATATTAAGGTAGTTTGAAGAATTCAAGATAGGAAAGTTTGCATTGCCCTTTCCATGTCTAATCAGGAAGTTGTGCCAACATGCTGGAATTTTGGGGTACACTAATGATGTCCTTAGAAAGGCTCAAAATGCTTCATATGCTGAATTACTAAAGCCACTAGCATTAGAAAATATGTTGGTGAGACACTGAAGCCTAAATAGGAGTAGACAGTTGGGCCCACTACACCTCAAATAGTAGGGCCTAGCCAACTTCTAGACATGAGGCTTAGTCAACAATAGGAAGCAGGCCCTAGCATGCAGCCCATAGGCTAGCAAGATCAACTGCTACCACCACTACAAGATTACCGATCGTCGATGAGCCATCTCAGGACCATCGCAGAAATGGTCAGTTAGGGAAGTCATGATGAGGCCAATCTTTTCAAGATTATTGATGATGTTGTATAACCCACCATCTCAATTGATCATGTAAGGGGTGAGGTCTCAATAAAAACAAGAGGAGGGGAGTTGCATTGGTCACAACAGATTTTTGGGAATGTTGCATCATTTTAAATACAATTGGAAACTGCTGAAGGTGCCATAGTGGTGGTCATGCAACACCAAGATGAAGTTGGAGCAGTAGAAGTGGTCATGGACCACATCAAAGAGTCATTTAACATCCCTATTGTGCCACCAGGGGATCTCACAGGAGCATGTGATGCTCAAGTTCTGGCCAGTTCCTCAATGACTCCTGCAAAACATGAGGATGCTCTGGATCATTTAGTGCAAATAGGACAAGTAATGGCATCCTTGGTTGACATCCCCCAAGATGTCATAATAGCACAATCAGACCTCATTTTCACAAAGGGAAAGCTAGTTATGGCTGAGGTTAGGGCTAAACATGCAAAAGATGAGTTAAGAAGACTTCAGGATAAGTTCGTTGCCCTACAAGTTGAACAAGGAGATCCATCCCATCTTATTCTAGCTGATTAGCTAGAATTATTTAGGATAGAGCAACTAAATAAATTATTGGAGGAGAATAAAAGGATAGTAATGGAAAAGGAGAAGGCTGATTAGGATGCTTCAAAAGCATAGGCTCAAACATATGCACATGCAAAAGCACTCAAATCCTTATAGGAAGAAAATAAACTCCTTATTGTCGAAAATTTTTGGTTGACAGTAGTTGAAAAACAAAAGAATGTTCTCGAGGAAAGTTTTTAGCAAATGCGAGAATAACTAATAAGAGTTAACTAAGACATAAGTCACTTAGCTAGAAAGAACAGGACCCTCTCAGTGGAGGAGGTATGTGCCATCCATCAAAAGATGATCATTCAAATAAGTGCATGGAAAAATAAAGCTAAGTGACATGAAAAATTGAAGGAGCATTTCTAGGATTAAGTGGGGATTTATAAAGAGATCATTAAAAAAGAGATCCATATGGCTAAGACCCACATCAACTCTTTTAGTGCTCAAAACACTGACTAGCGAGCCATATTGGACACTAACTCCTTCATCCACTAGGTAGAATAAAAAAGCTAGGACCTGTAGATCTAGGATCTCACAAAATACATAGAGTTGGCAAACTTGTGATATGCCAACTTGGCCATATTAACAACAAGATGCTCTAGGACTGAGTTGGAAAAGCAGGTAGCTGCTACCTATGCCAAATATGAAATAGAGTTTGCTAAACATAAAAAGACATTACAAAAATTGGAGGTAGCAAATTCTAAACTAGAGGTGGTAAAAGCTAGCTACTAAGGTTAAAAGGATGTTGTAGTAGACTTAGCTTGACGGCTCATAGATTATCAAGAATTTAGAGATAAAGCCAGATCCTACAAGGAGGAATGATAGTTGTTTACGACATGGTACGTTAAAGTGAATCAAATGTTCCTGCAACTGCCATGTCCATGGGAGGTGCCAACTCCATTAAACATTGGAACATCAGCATGGATGGCACATGATCCTTGGACAAAGGAAGGGAAACTTCAGGCACTCCTTCAGAAGTATATATTTCCAAAGCTTGGAGCACAAGATAAGTGGAAGAAGCCCATGGAGGAGCCACTGCTACCAGGAACCACATGAATTCCAAACAATTTTGTATTTTGTGTTGGTATCTAAATTTTGTTTTGTCTAGTCCCACACTGTAGCATGAAGGAATCCATAGTCAGTCCATAATCCCATACCTATCTGCTATGTAATTAAATGAACTTGTTCCTCATTTTGTTTAACTCAAGGACAAGTTTTTATTTAGTTGTGGGGGTATGATGAATCACGATTTGTCAAGCCTTGATATTGGGTATACAATATTGGGTACGTGATATCATAGCCTGGATACGATATCGTATACATGATATCATGATTCCTGTGTCAACCTATAAATATAGCATTCATGTGCATAGTGAGAGAGTCTTTTCAGTAAGTCTTTAGGTCGAGTCTTTTTGTTAGTTTTTAGTTCTTTTTCCAAGTGCATGCCCACAGTGTGATGCTTGTAATTGTATAGAAACTTTGTTCAAGTGTAACGTACTTGGACACACACATGACCAACAATAAAGATTGAGATTACTCCATCATTGCAACATTTACTTAGCTTTTACTTGTTTTAATTGTTAATTATTTGTTGTTGTTTTCTTAGTTAATACTTTTTAATTGTCATTTACTATTCTTGTTATTAATGCAAAATGGGTACGTCTTAATCACAAACATTTAAGTATAACTACGTGGTAACCCAGTGGCGTAACAAGTAGTGCTTCGAGTGATGTGCACTTGGTAACCTTAGAAGTAGTACACGAAGTCCAAGATGTGTACGAATGATTAAGCATGGATGCTCATCGCACTTAGGCTAGCTTAGATTTTATTTCCTATTACTTATTAGCTTAATTAAGTTATTTCTCATTGTGTTTAGGAGTAGCATAGTATTAGAAATCACATCATACACCTCAGTCTAGACTAAACCATACGTGATAAAGCAGATACTAGTCCAGGTGGGAAGACAGCAAACTATGATCAACGTATAATTATCTAGGTGCCACAACTAGTCCATCCATAGAGTTTGATTGGATCACGCATACACGCTTGTATTCATATGGTTGAGTGTAGGGGTACCTCGCCGCTCATCACTATGTAAGTATTGGACTTCGCATGAACCAAATGGTTATGGGGTATGTAAGCAAGGTAGTATTTTGACAATGTCTAGCCACACTTGTGAAAGTGATGACTTGAAACACACATAAGACAAGGAAAGGAATCAAATTACCCAAGGAAGGAAGAGCTCTTTACACAAACTAGATGACAAAATCCTAAATGAAATCCTATTTAAGACTAAGATTTTTAAGAGAGCTCATCCTAGGTATTTAAAATTTTTGCATGAGAATAAAGAGAATTCATCAACATCTGAACACCAACAAAGGCTCGTTAATGTCATACAAGCTAATTTGAACACACTATTAATAGGAATTGGCCAAACAAGGTCAAGCAGGGGGTGCATTGATGCTCTTGCTCTAATGTAAGGGATGCGCTAGTGTAGGGTAGTCAGTGCACCTCCCCCTATGCTATAACTAATCACTTTCCTTCTAGGATAAGCCAAAATTTAAAGACACATGCTAGAATGGCTCTAGGACATCAAAATGAAGTTGAAATCATCTTAAAGGGTTTGGAATCAGGCATGAAACCTCAAAGTGTAACATAGAAGACAATGATGCATCAGAAAAAGATCAATAATCTTAACTAAACATGCTAGACTACAATCATAAGGCATATGAAACACTTCCCAAATCCAAGACTTACAATCGACTTACACATTACCACTGGATGCTTCATCATGCCCCCATGATTGAGTAAAGCTAGTCCCATAGCTTTGAAAATTAAGACATAAAAACAAGAACTATACATATGACAAGATCATGTGGAGGAATTACAAATGTACAACACAAACCATGACTATGTTACAATACAACCCACCTCACCAAGAAGTGTCAAGGGATGATGGCAGAGGAAAGAATCCTCTTACCATGTGTACATTGAATAGGAAGAAGTTGAAAGAATAGGTGATTACTACACATCATTTGCATCTATGTCTTCTTCCATGTCGTCCATCTTCAAACCATCTCCTGCCAACTCCTCTAGCACTCATTTGAAAGATCTTGAAAGGGCATGTGCTCAACCTAAATGATTAAGAGCATGACCATCTACCTTTGAATGTCTCTCTTGAGGGAGATCTCTCATGCACAAGTGTTCAATCAAATGATTGATGTTATTCTTCTTATTCTTCTAGGGTTGGTGGTTCTCTTGCCTAAACATTATGAGTTGTTAAAATGCTAAAAATAAAGTGTGATCCCAAAGGCATTATATTACCATTGAAAAAATGGTCATAGAAACAATGATAAGTATAATCCTCGGGGATACAAGAAATACATATTCATAACTATGGAATCAAGGTATGCATGAATAAGTAAAAATAAGGTGAAAATAATTTAAATAACCACCAAAATTACAAAGTACGTATCAAATGTAAATAACCACCACAATAGAGCTTCAAGACACTTGGCTTGAACCACATGAATAATGCAAATGTAAAGAACAAGAAGAATAAACACATAAGATAATTGTAAGAATCCAAGCAAGGATCACACCAAAGAAGCCACAAAAATAAGAAGAAGATCATAACCCTAAAATCTTATCTTGGATGACATAAAAACTCATGGAATTTAAATTATAATGTCAAATATTTTCATTCCCATGATCCAAGAACTAGAAAAGAGGGATTATAAAAATAAGAGATAAATAGTGAACCCCAAGGTCAAACAAATAGGTGAAATTGAGGTAAGATAAAAAAAATTATCAAGATCACACCTTAGAGTTCATAGAGTTAACACTCACACAAGTGAAAGACCAATCAAGTGCTTTATGCCATGCAACCATCAACATCATTGGGAGATAAGCTTGATCTCACTTAATGATAATGCTAAGCCACCAAGGATTCGTAGGTGGATCCTCCCCATGGTAGACACTTGTCTTTCTTGCCCTTGTGAAATCTATTGATGGGTCACCTATGAATTCCCAACAACCAGTGAAATATCAACATCAAACATGTGCTAGTCCTCTTGGATGAATAAATCGCATCCTATGCTTTGCCTAATCAACTTCTTGTCATACAAAACAATGTATGTAGTGGAAAAAAAGAGATGATGAATGAATGATGGATAAGAGAGAGAAGATAAGAGTGCAATATCACTAGATTTCTAACCAATCATTCAATTAGCTCATGGGATCATGTGAGCATATCCTACAGCCCATGAGAGATCCATTATTGCATCCCTTCATTGTTACTTGTCCACATAGCAAGGATAAACCTCTGAGTCACCTTTTTGAGTGCAATGTCATACATACGACCACTAGTGCCATCTAGCCTTGATTATTCCACAATCTAACCATTGATGAAACTGAACCAAGGCAATGTGCTGTAGATCATCTAGAAGTCAAGATTTTGGTTTGGTTTTGCTCCAAATGTGCATGTATGCATAGTAGGCTCATGAGATTTTATTTATTGGAACACTCATTGATTCCTCTAGCTACACTAATCAATCCCAATCCCAATCCCAATAACAATTAGAAACAAGAAAAAATGGATTTAGGAATTGGATGGAAACAATAGTTATGTTACCAAAGTTCACTAAGAGAGAGACTTCTAGGCCTTCATGGCCATGTATAGGGATGAGTAAGAGATTGTCTTGGATGGGTACATTTTGGAAGTCAAGTGATCTAGACAATAGGTTGAACATGAGAAAGGCTTGTGTAGGTATTATTTTAACCACTCATTTTAATTTTGATTTGATCAATCATAAGATCGATCTAGGATGATAAAAGTACTAATTTATTTAGACTAATAAACTTAGAGAGTTACACTGCTCTTCTCATCATCTCTTCTTTTTTATTTTTTTCTTTACCTTTTTTTTTCATTTTATTCTTCTTTCATATTTTTTATTCTTTTAATCATTTATTTTATTTTTTCTATCTTTTTTCTCTTTTTTTTTCATTTTACCATTTATTTCATTTCTCTCTTTTTCATCTTTTATTTTTTTTACTTTTTTTATTTTTTTCATGAGAAGAGGGTTTTTGAATAAGGTGTGATAATCATGGAAATGATTGAAGTGTTGGATCATGACTTGGAGTCTCTAACTTGCACAATCATTAGAATTCATCCCTCATTCCATGACACACATAAGTCCATGAGAACATGAACTTCTTTTGACCAAGGATGGCTAGACATGGTGATGGGACGCGATATCGCATGGGTCGCGATATCGCGTATGCGATATCACAGTCCGCTGCTAGTTCTATAAATAAGAGGTGACTCTTCCTTGTTTCTCATCCTAGGCTTAGATCGTAGCAAAACTCTAGTAGTTTGACCTCTCCAGAGATAGATTAATTTCCATGTGCCCATAGTAGGAACTCCAAAGTGAACGGATCTTTATTCGAGCAAATATTGTACCTGAACACAAGTTTGTGTGCAAAAATAAAGACGAACTTCTTGGATAAACCTTGTAGTGCATGGAATAGGCTAAATAGGACTTTATTTACAATTATTTACTGTTTACCATTTAAATGCTTTATTAGTTCATTAAATCTCTCNAAGTAAGTCTGGGAAGACAACGAATGATTAACCCTAAGTGTTCCATGAGGTGTGTAGGCACTTAGTCTGTGGAGTTCGACTGGATCACGCATGCTATGCTCGTATTCGTATGGTTGAGTGTAGGGGTACCTCACCACTCATCCTTGGCGCTGTTGTCGGGGACTAAGTGTTTGTGTGCTAAGTAGAACATAGGAAATCAATCACATCGTTGGGAGCTTAAACAAACCCTTAGGGTTAATTAAATAAAAATTATATAACGGTTAAATAGCACATCGAATTAAATCAAGATGTCTTCTTCTAACAAAAGCAATTCACCACCTAAGGATCATACAAGGGATAGTTGGCAGTCTAAAACACATAACCAAAATCCACCAATTCCTCAACAATACCAAGTGGTATATACCCATCCCGATGAGTATATACTAAACTTTACTTTTATCCTCCATCAGGACAAACAACTGCGTTGGAAAGATTTGCAAGGTAACATAGTGTTACCTCCAGATTGGGTAGTCCCTAACATGCTTATTCGTGCTCTTGCACAGATAGGCATGACACAGCTATATGCTGAATACGTTATAGGTGATTTTGACACAAGGGATTACCATCCCACAGTAGCACAATGTATAAGGGACTTAAGGCAGGGGAGTCACCATACATTGTTGAAGGGCAAAGGGGTCCCGCACGTCCTAAGTGAAATTGGAGATGGTGAACGACTTATAATGGGTTCTCCATCAAATGATGTTCCCCCTCCTAATGATGGTGAGGAGGTGGGGTATCAGAACTTGTGCTCTACGATACACAACCCTGGTTCTGATCCCCGTGAATGCCAACTGTTCACTGAGGGAACAACAACACATGACAAGATCGGGCACTTGGATCATCATCACAATTGAGGCCATAGCAGCCGAAGAGAAGGTAGGAAACATTGTTATGACGATGGTTCTCCTTCTTCTTCTCCTTCATCACACCATTCACCCTCTCCTTCCACATTTGGGCGTAGCCATCAAGAGCATAACGGTGAGGATAGAGGTAGGCAAAATGAGAGACCTTGACGAGAGAGTCGAGAGCGAGGACAAGGGCATGAACGAAGGGAAACTAGGGAACAATGTAGACATCATAGATGTCATGAAAGAGATGATCATGACGAGCCCCTACTTGCAACTCGGAGTATGCTAGATATTATGGAGGCTGTGAGAATACTGACAAGGCATCAAAAAGATAGCTGGATCAAGTGCTTAGACATGAATAATATTCCACGCTTTGAGGGGGGATACAATGCTGATTTGCAAAATCATTTATAGGCATTCCATGATGCCTATGCCTTACAAAACATAGAGAACAAGTGGCAGAAACTAAAGTTGTTTCCCAGGACACTCATAAAGGAAGCAGAGAGTTGGTACCAGTCTTTAGAACCGGAAACCATTTGGAGATGGAGTACGATGTTAGAGTTGTTCAACGATAAGTACCAGACGTACTCTAGAGTGTCTAACTTACATAAGCAGATTTCCAAGGATGAAAGCAAGGTAATCATGAACCCTTAGATGTTTCCATGGGCCGATACTATGCATTGTTACATTATTACCCAGGCCATGGTTATGCACAACAGGACCAACTTCACCACATCATAGATGGGCTAAGACATGAGACTAGGAGAACCCTTGGGACTTATGCCTAAGGGAGACTATCAAAACTTAGATCCCAAGAAATTCATCAATTGTTGGAGAAAGTAGCCAAAGAAGAAGGTGAACTATGGAAAAGAGAGAGCGCAGAAGAATATAATCGAGATCCTTCCCTTCGGAAGAAGGGAGTGAGATTTTGTGATGAGGAGGATGAGTCACCACTCGAAGAGTTGGTGAACAGAAAAACCTTGCCACTCCAGAAGTTAACAATCGAAGTGTTGGATAAGGTGGATCAATTGTGGGATTCCTTAGACTCTAGACTTGAAACTATCCTAAAAATCGTAGAGGAGTCTAAGGAGGAATGAAGTAGTGACAAAGACAAGAAAAAGTGAAGAGATTCAAGCAATGCATGTGACAAGGGTAAGGGGAAAATAACTATCTCTAATGAGGTTGTGGATTCAGACACAGACAATGATGGTGGATGTGAGATCTACCAATATGACTATCCTAAGGGATGTTTCCCAATCATCTCACATCTACAAGAGTTTGGGGTATATGCACTCAACCTGAGACTTGACAAATGGCAGACACCTTGAAGGTTACCTTATCCCCAAGGTAACCTAAGATAGTTCCACCAACCATTAACATACTATCCAAGTGGAACTCCACCACAATCCATCAGGAAACACTAGTAGTGGCAACATCCACAGTCATGGGGGATGCCATTGTCGAGACAACAATACCCTTATCGGCAACCTGATCCTTATGGCTATTACGTGTAATAGTCGGTTTCTCCAAGTGACTCTATGGGTCACACAACTTGACAACATCACTACCAAGTTCGGGAGTACTTTAGAAGGACTCCTTCTCCTCTGGGAGATGCTCCACATCCATACCATCCTCCAAATCCATCCGCCACTCTTCCACCAGTAGTTCCACTACCACCTACTCCAACAATGCAAGGGGAGCTCTCCACTCAACCATAGCAACGTGACGCTACGAGAGCTGTAAACATTCAACCCGCTGCTAGTTCTGACAACCACAAAAAGAGAAGACATTTCTTTAGAACCAAAAGCCCAGAGAAGCTCTCACAACCACAAGTGGTTGAGTCTGTGCACATACCTCCAACAAATAAAACTTTGGGGCTCCCTTTAGTCCAACAACAAAGCTTCACGCATATGGTTATGTTAACACATACCGTAACCGACTAGATCAAGCTAGGCCACCTTCCCAGGAAACTATCTGACCCTGGAAGTCTCTTAATCTATCTACAAGTCACCAAGAACGAACCACATAAGGCTCTTCTTAAATTAGCTTCCGAAGTCAACTTAATCTCACGAGAAATGTATCAAGCCTGGAACCTACCCCAACTCAGGAAGAGCAATATTCAACTTGAGCTAGCTGACCAGTCCATCACCATTCCCTTGGGATTGGTGGAGGACATCGTTACCACTGTGTGTGGTTGGTCATACCCAGCTGATTTCCTAGTGATAAAAGTTAACAGTAATAAAGGGGACTTCCCAATTATAATGGGAAGGGCTTGGCTGAGTATAATAGACGTGTGCCTAGGGATCCGTGATCTTTCCTTGGAGATATCTAAGGTAAACATTTATGGAAAGATCAAGAAGAAGAAA
>MNCI01006175.1:59448-73933 GCA_015680685.1 Gnetum montanum | reverse complement strand
TTGTGTTGGCCATTCTCTTGGGTGCTTGGATATTTTATTCTTGAGTTTTCTTACCGTTTTGACGTTACCCAATTATTNGGTTTGTCAGGGCATTAAGGGCATGAGCCTGCTTTGGGGAGGACCCACTGACATTCCTATTTGGTGCACCAGTTAAATTCTTTCCCCTAATATTTTTGCAATTCATTTTATTTTGTTCATTTCCATCTTGACATCCATTTCATCGATGTCCTAATTATCTCTTATTCTCCATCTTCTTGTTCTTTTTCTTTCTCCATTCTATCGCTACCGGAGGTTTGCTCTTAGTCATGGGGGTGCAGACCCAAATTTTTTTGATTTTCTCGTAACCCCTACACCTTCGGTAGTCACCACTCTTATATCTCCAGATCTGTATCAACCATACCACAACTCGACCAATGGACTTACATCGAAGAAAGGTATCAATTGCATTGTGATTCATTTACCCTTGCTAATATAAGACTGTGTTGTATGTGCAGATGGTAATCATGCAACAATGGATTGGATCTGGAGGGAATGCTTGGAATGGAGCATTGCTGAAGCAGCTATGCAAGGAACGAGATGGATGGTGCGCTTATGGATGGATAACAAAAGGTGAAATCTTGGCGTTGGCAGCAGCAACACTTCTTTCTCTCTCTCTTTCTTAGCTGCCAAATAAGGCCTGATGTCAAATGTATAAAGTGTTCACCCTTGTTGTCGTGAACACCATTTTGTCTTGTCTTGTAATGATGATCCGTTCACATGTCATCCCATTAGTTCCATTTTAGTCAATAATCCCATACCTTCCCAATATTTTGTAAGGAACTCGAGGATGAGTTTTCATTCAGTCATGGGGGTATGATGGGATGCGATATCACGTTGTCCCCCATGATATCGTGTATGCGATATTGCGGTCCGCCACCAGTTCTATAAATAAGAGGTGGCTCTCCCTTGTTTCTCATCCTAGGCTTAGACCATAGTGAAACTCTAGCAGTTTGACCTCTCTAGAGATAGATTAATTTCCATGTGCCCATAGTAGGAACTCCAAAGTGAACGGATCTTTATTCGAGCAAATATTGTACCTGAACACAAGTTTGTGTACAACAATAAAGACGAACTTCTTAGATAAACCTTATAGTGCATGGCATAGGCTAAATAGGACTTTATTTACTGTTTACCATTTAAATTCTTTATTATTTCATTAAATCTCTCTCAACCCTTTTCTCCTAGTTAAGTGCCTCAGTACGACTGCTTCGAGCACGTGCATTACACTTGGTGATCCCAGCAACGACTAGCGTTTGGTAACCAAGGTTGCATTGGTTCAGGGTGTGAACGGTAAGTGGGAACAGATGCTGATGCTAGGTTAATTAAGGCTTAGTTAGCTAGTTAAAGTCAGTCAATTAGTCTCTTCAACCCTTCACCTCATTAGCATAGGAGATAAAACAGAAAAGACATAAAAATCATATACCTCAGACTTACTTAACCATACAATCATGGCAACTACAAGTAAGTCTGGGAAGACAACGATTGATTAACCCTAAGTGTTCCATGAGGCATGTAGGCACTTAGTCTGCGGAGTTCGACCGGATCGTGTGTGCTACGCTCGTATTCCTATGGTTGAGTGTAGGGGTACCTCGCCACTCATCACATGGCAAACACTTGCACCTTGATTCAATCACACTAATTAGACCCATTCAGTGGTCACAAAGACCCTTGATGACACACCCTTTCATTTCCAATGACCTAGCATTCTTCTAGGATTATGGAGTTCATGCCCTAAGATGTGGACCCATTGCTTCCATGGTTCTAGTAGTAGTAGCTTTAACAACTCATGTTGTAAGTCCTAGCTCCTTGCTAAATGTGAGATTGGTTTACTAGTGATGTTTAGAGGAAAAGTGGGTGAATGAATTTTATGATGTGGCATTCCATTGATCAAGGATCCACTTTGGACCCATTTAGCACTCTCACATCATCATCACATTTGTAACTCATCCACCTATCATTGGCTTATTGGGTGAGCATTTATAAAGCACATGAATAGATTTTCCATATATACAAAAGACACAATCAAAAGAAATATCAAACTAACATAATAAGAAAATTAGATAATGATATATCATTAATTTTAAAAAATGAAAAAATACATACTAAATAGTAAAAAAAAGATACATAGCAAACCAAAAACTACACACATAAATAAACAAATTATACTATACCACCGAAGCCATTACATGAAGGACTCTTTTACCATAATTGAGCTCAAGGCTAATACCTACAAAGCTTCTTGATGAACTTATTATTTAGAAGCACACTCTCCTTGGTTTGATTTCTTTGAAGATGATGAACATGAATCCTCATAGATCTTTTTGTTCTTCTTTCTCTTATGAAAATGCTTTTTGTTTTTGAGCTAATGAATTTCTTGCCATGGAAGGCACATGATAATTAGTATTGCCTAATAGTATATGATGATGGAAAATGAGGGTAGTACCTTGCATTAAAGAACTAGACATGTTCCCATTATGATAGATTTAAAAGTACCCTCTATGATGGCACAAAGCGCCATGATGAACGTTGGTGGACTTGTGGTTGTAGAGATGGTTGTGGTGGACATGGCCAATATTGATGGGGTATTACATGATGTATGTGGTTTGTGGCCTAATAAGTTTCATGGTAGGAAGAAGGATGGCATGAAGAAGATTGTTTTGATGTAGAGGGAGCACTCCAAGGATTAGGTTCCATCCCATGTTGAAATTGTGGCTAAAAAAATGGACTACAAGGATAAGGAATTTGATCATGGTAAGGCCTCTTACTTCCTGTTTTAACTTTTCCAATTGCTTTAATTACTTTGTTTTCCAAATCCTTGAAACTTGATGTTATCTTTTAATTTAGCACATTTAAAACCTTGTCAACAATATTGGTAAGGTCTGCCAAAGTATTTTTCATTCTCATGCTTTCATGAACAAGGGCTTCAATAACATCAAAAGGTTAAATCTTACATTTAACATTCTTTACATCCTTCTAACATTGAGGATTTATGTTCTCTTCTTCTACATTTGCAAGGTTATGTCATTCACCTTCCAACTTGGCTACAACATCCAACATAGTAGTAATTTGAGCCATTGACCTCTAGTAGAGATTACCAATGATATACATATCCATCCTTTCATGGGTTTGTGGCCATATTTCTTCTACCAAGTGCATCAATTGGTCATGTTTGCTGAACCAATGATTTGAACATTGATTAAACATGCAATTATATTATTTTATGGCCACATCCAATGATTCATTGGTATCCTACTTCCATCCTACTATTTCTCTTTAAGGTTTGCAACTTAGGCATAAGATGCAATTCTAACATTTAAAGCTTTTAACATGTCTATCCAAGAAGAGATAAAGTTGGGTGGAAGACATTAATATCATGTTTTATCACAATCAATGAGTTTGTGGAAAAGAGATGGAGTTTCTTCAACTCACTATTCAATCCTTGCAACTTACAAGTGATGAAAAATGTTTGAAATAGAGCTAAGGATCATTATATAACTTCCCACTAAATGTGGGAATGTTAGTCATATTAACATTTTTGATTATGCTATCCTCAATGCTTTCAAGTGGGATGCAAACCACTTTAAAATTAACCTTGGTAAGTCCATGGAAATAATGGTTCATCTAATCCATTAATACCTCTATTTAAATGAAGGTAAGACAAATGTGAAATTATGGGTTGCTTTGAATCATCATGTGTATATCTTAGGTCCCATGAACAAAGATGTTTGAACCCACTTCCCCTAGAATCATTCATGTTGTAGTAATGGGAGTATCTAGGAAAAGGTCCTACCTACTTCCTAATATACATGCACTTATAGGCTTGCTTTGAAATCATATCACTAAGATTTTTCTTTTCACAAGCAGCATACTTTAAATGTTAGGGTGACATGGATTTGTAATCTGCCAAATCCTTGATGAAGCCTTGATTAGACAAATCCTTCTCAAGGGTGACATGTGCAGCTTCTCTAGATTCTTTGCAAAATCATCCATGAGCATTACGCCATTGTTCAAGTTTGTTTTGATGAGATTTTACCATGATAGGAAGTGCTACTTGATTTGTATTACTTAATTCAGCCATGCTTGCTTTGTCCCCTTACTTCCTATAAAATTAACTCCTTAAAAAAGGAAAAGTACAAATGTACAAGTAATTCAAGGTAATTCACCAATGTATTCCCTAGTAATAGCACCAATGATAGGAGTCCCACCAGTTCTAAACCAAAGGTATTTATCGTACGAAATGCAATGTGATCTAGTTCTAAGCTTCAAAGGTGATGTTGAGTGGACTGCCAAGAACACTTATGTATGTCATTGCGTTCAATAAATATAAAAGTGATTATAACACATATGATTTAATTAAAATCGATGTTGCCATGGTAAGGAAGATGAGAAAAAATTTATAATTTTATATGTTATAATTTTTATGGATTTTATAATTATAAATAACAAAGAAAACATAAGCATACATGCATCGCAATTTCTTGTGGGAACATTGGCAATGCTAATGTTGCAACCTCTCTTGGGAAATAGATGTAACACCACACATGAAATGCAATAAAAATTGCTCTTAGTTATAACCTTAATGATTCAACACCATGCCATATAGTTGTGACCTTCTTGGATAAGGAATGAATTATTGAAGCTTAATAAAACAAAAATTAAATAATTTTTTTGTTGTTTTTATGTTTAATGCATCATAGGTGAAATAAGGAAAAATCATTAGCTTTATTTACCATGCGAGTATGAGACTTTGCATCAACCAAATGCTTCTAGGCTATATATGTAAGATAGCACTCTGACAAAGTTTAGTTGCACTTATGAAAATGACAACTCAAAACACACACAAGACAAGGAAAGGAATCAAGTTACCCAAGGGAGGAAGAGCTCTTCATATAAATTGAATGCCAAAGGCCTAACTGAAATCCAATTTATGACTAAGATTTTTATGAGAGCTCATCTTTCATATAGTTTTCGCATAAGAATAGATAGGGTTCGTCAGTGCCTAGACTCTAATGGAGGCTTGTTGATGCCATACAAGCTAACTTGGATACACTTTTGATAGGAATTAGCCAATCAAGTCAGGTAGGGGGATGCACTAGCATAGGGTAGATAGTGCAGCCCCTAAGCCACAACTAACCACTTTCCTTCTAGGACAAGATTGAATTTAAAGGCACATGTCGAAATGGCTCTAGGACATCCAAATGAAGTTAGATCATCCTAAAGAGCTTGAAATTAGATATGAAAGCTTAGAGTTTGACATGGGAGGTAAGGATGCATCACAAAGGACCGATAACCTCAACCAAACATGTTGGACTACAAATGTAAGACATATGAAATACTTTCCAAATCAAGGACTTACAATCGACTTACAGATTACCACTTGATGTCTCATCAATCGATCAAGATAAAATACTTGGCAAGGCAAATTCATCCTTATTTGAGAAGAACAATGTGAACACAAAAATTAAAAGTAATATTAATGATGAGTTGTGAGGTACCCCTATGCCCACCCTTACTAATCACAGGCATTCACGTGTGATTCAGTCGATTCCATAGACTTTAGTTACCAAGTACGCTAGAGCTAAATGGTGATTTCATGTTGTTTGTTCATTGTATTCCTAGTCTCACTTGTGAAATGCAAGTGTATGGTTAAGTGTGACTAAGGCATAAGATTTTTATCATTTATGTTTTATCAATTTGATTGCCTAAAACCAATTATGAAAGTGAGAGTAATTAAATGCTAAGTGAACTATTGTCTAATCTAACCTAACACAAGTAACCATCCCCACTTCTTGGACACATCCTAAACTTCATGTAAACACTACTGGGTTGTCAAACACTAACTGTTTTTGAGCTACCAAGTGTCACATGTATGTTTGAAGGGGTTTTGCTTGTGTATTTTAATTAGTTGCTTAATTAATCAGAACTAATTGCTAAATGAATAACATTAAATGTGAAAAAACATGAAATCATGATATATAAATGTATAAAGAAAGAAAGTCTCAGGTGCTGCAGGGATGAATCAAAGAGCTCATCTTTATTGCCAATGCAATGGTGTGTTCATGTACATCAATGCTTGAATACAGATTTGATTACACTTAGAACTCTTGCTATGGGCACTTGGAAAATATTCTAACTCTCAAATGAACAAATTGCAAGAATTTCACTACTTGACTTTAAAAACTACTCCTAAATTATGTACCCAAGGGTTGTACTTATAGGCCTAAGAGTACCTCGTGATATCACATGCCCGATATCGCATCTTGGGCCATGATATCATGTACTAGATATCAGAGCTTATGTAAGACATGATTCATCATACCCCCACAATTGAATGAAAACTCATCCTTGAGTATAGAAGAAGAGGAACAAGTCCCTTACAAAATATATTAGAAGGTATGGAATTTTTGACTAACATGCAGAGTAATATAGAGAAAATAGACAAATACAGAAGTGCTCGAGCATACATCATTATAATTGTGTTCAAAATTGGGTGTTCATGATAATAGGAAAGAGCACCTTCGGATCTAGTGGACATCCAACCCCTCTTAGCAATAGAAGAATAAGAGAGAGGTAGAAGAGATCCAGCAAGCATGAACAAACTTCCATGAGTGATATTGCTACATCATCCTTGGTGAAGATAGTCTCGCTTCTAGTCCATGCTTTCCACTACAATCATAATAAAATCAAGGATCAGTATGTCAAGTGTAACACATAGTGGTTGAATACCTTGTCTCGTTAGTGGTTATACCTAACTAAGTTGTGATTGTGGTAGATTGGTTGCTTCATAATGTTAGTGGTAAGATTGACAAATAGTTTTGGTAAGAGAAGCGGTCCATAAAATTTAGAAAAATCTTAACACAAGGAATACTAAAAAAGAGGGTATAGAAATTCACAATAATAAAAAGAAAAAATTCACTAAAAACAGTTGTGAAGATGTGCACAATTGGATGGCATTGATGGGATAAATAAAAAGAATTTGATTGTAAAAATGTCTAAGGTTAAAGAACGTAACTTAATCAAACCAAACCAAAAGATATGCAAGTGGGTCCTCCCCAAAGCAGGCACAGGCCTTTTATGCCCTTACATGACTTCAAACCAAGGAGTCCATGGGCACCATGGATGATTAATAATTATGAAAGGTTAAGTACAAAAACCCAGAAGTAACTAACCAAGAAACCTGACACATCAAACTAGAACATCAAATTAGAACATGAAACCAGTAGTGAGGTGAGGCAAGAAAAGCATAGATGGATAAAAGAGAGAATGGAATGGAGTTCCTAATCATGGTCACATGAAGTCCCTTGTGGAGTTTGTGATTAAATGACTTAGTAGGATCCATCCTTAGCCTAGAACAAAACCAACCACTTTTAGTGACTTCACATCAACATTCTAAGACTAGTCGATCTCTTGAGACATAAGAATGCAATAAAACAACAACCATTCCACATTGGAGAAGAAGTAGGAAGTGAGAAAGGGCCTTAGTTAGAGGAGATAAGACAAGTCCCAGAACCAATGCTTGTAGCTCTTTTATTTGGTCTAATGGGTGTGCTTTGAATTACCATATTTATTTATTATTATTATTATTTGAATGGGAACCACATCATGTAAAGACCCATGCATTTTTGCATTATGTGCTTTGAATCCTCATCTTCTCTCTCTCTCTCTCTCTCTCTCTCTCTCTCTCTCTCTCATGTGATGAGGACCACACCATGCAAGGGCCTATTCGACTTCTTGTTGTGGAATAACACGAAATGGTGAGAAGTTTACGAGAACACCCCCGCACATAGGAAAATGTAAAAGCATGAATAATATCGCTTCCATTTGAAGCCACACCCTATTCAAACCTTTGATTCCTTCCCAATTCCAGAAACTACACAAGTCACAAATTTATTAAGGTTGTATTAATAAAAAGGGACTACACATTTTCAAAACAAGAAAAACCATAGAGTGTGTGGATGGGTGGATGATGTGGACTCACTACCTATTTTATGAAAAGAAACCATGTCCTAGTTGTTAGTAACAACATTCAAAGTCAGAAACCAGACATCAATAATCAAATCACAAATCATACAAACCATCATTGAGTAGCACATTACAATTGTACGTGGCACCTTATTAGCAAAAAGAGTAGAGAATTACACCAAACATAAGAAAATATAAAAGAAAGTAAAAGAGTATTCAAGAAATATTAAATATACTAATGATGGTATAAAACAAAAAGTTAGAAAAGATCAATAATCTAAAAAACAAAAAGATGTAAAACAAAGAATATGAAAACAAAAAGGTCAAAAGACTAAGGAGCCACGTAAAGTGTTAGTATGGATGGCCATCTCCTACATGACTAAGTTGGAAGGAGGAGATCTGAAAGATTGAGCATGGTTGTCCATCTAGCAAGGTGTCTATTGAGTTGGTTGGCTTAGGCTCATGGAAAGGTTTTAGTTGTTGGATTTTGACTAATAGCTTCAAGAAAGTCTCTTTGATAATGTAAGGTCCTTCCCATAATGTTTGAAATTTGGTTCATTGAGGTACATGTGTAAGATTCTAGTAGAGAACCTTGTCTCCTGGTTGAAACTTGACTTTCCTTATTTTGAGGTTATAATGTTTCTTGTTGAATGCCTTATGCATTTTGTTGGATAATAGGGCCATTAATTGGTTTTCATCTAGTAAGTTGAAGTTCATTAATCTTTTCTTTTGTGCTAGATTTAGATCCATGTCAAGGTCACATGTTGTAGAGAGTGTACAGAGCTTAGATTGAATGGGCAGTGTTGGTAGTTTTCCATACACAAGCTCATAGGAAGAATAACCTATGGGAAGCTTCCATGTGGAGCAATAGGCCCAAAGGGCGTCATTTAATTTGGTGCTCTAGTCCCTTCAGTACTCGCTAATAGTGCACATTAGAATTTTTGTAATATCCTAATTAGTGACTTCAGCTTGACCATTGGCTTGAGGCTGATAAGGTATTGTAAGGTTGTGCTTAACCCCTAAGTGTTGGATAAGTTTTCAGAAAGTGGCACCTATGAAATGAGTTTCATTGTCAAAGATTAATGCACGAGGCACACCAAGCCTATTTATGATGTTTTATTGTACAAACCAAGCAGCAATAGTGGATGTGCAGTCAGTGACAGCTACTGCTTCTACCCACTTAGTGTAATAGTTAATTGCAACTATTATATACACCTTTCCATTTGACATAGGTATGATGGAACCCATAAGGTCAATGCCCCAAATATCAAATGGCTCGAGAGGTTGAATCCATTGCTGTGGCCCCTCCATTCAAGTTGTCATTCCACCATCCCTCTAACAATGATCACAAGCATGGATGAATTGGTGTGCATCCCTAAAGATTATTGGCCAGTAATTTCTTGCCATGAGGATTTTTATGGCCATGCATGTTCTAGCAAAATGGCCCCCACAAGGGCCTTTATGAGCATCCTGGAGAATGTGTAATTGATTCATGTCAAGGATACACCAACGTACTAGGCTATTGGGACATACTTTGTAATGGTTCCTATTGATTTCCATGAAATGCTTAACCTAGTGAAGAAACTGTTGTTCCTTCTGGGTGTCCAGCCCTTACGGTAGTTCTTACTTAAATAGATAAGTAAGAATGGTGTCATACCATCTTGGTTCATTGGCCATTTATGCATCAATAGCCCCTAAAAAGAGAGATTCATTAGGAAATTGATTAGATAAGGGGCTCTCTTTCTCCTTGTCATCCCATCTTAACCATGATAAGTGGTTGGCAACCACATTTTTCACACCCTTTCGATCTACCATTGTGAGATTGAAATCTTGCAAAATCACGAGCTACCGTATGACATGGGGGCTTACCATTGGTTTATTCATTAATAATTGGAAGATGCTATCATCTGTATGCATGAACACTTTATAACCAAGAAGATAGTTCTTGAATGTTTCTAAGACAAAACCATTGCCATAAACTACTTTTCCATAGTGGTGTAGTTTAGCTATGCACCTACGATACTTTGACTTACACAGTGAATGTAATATGGATGTTTTTGATCATCCAGCTGCATAAGCACTGCCCCAAAAGCATAATTTGATGTATCATTCATCACATGAAATGACTTGAACCAATTAGGTTCTTGTAGAATTGGGGTCTCAACAAGCTTCTACTTTAGTTATTGAAATGTTGTTTGACATGTAGGGGTCCAGACAAATGGTGCATCTTTCTTTGTTAATTCAACCAATGACTTGGCAATTTTGGAAAAGTTCTCAATGAAGCATTGGTAGTAGCCAAAATGACCAAAGAATGACCGCACTTCTTTAACTATTTCTATTTAATAGGTTATTCCTTGGATGACCCTTATCTTTTTAGGGTCCACCTTAATTCCTACTTTTGAGATATAGTGCCCCAAGACTATACCTTCCTAGATTATAAGATGGCTCTTTTGCAAATTAAGCCGAAGGTTTGTTTCCACACATCTTCTCAACACCTACTCAAGACAATCTAAGGCTTGCTCAAATGTAGTTCCATAGGTAGAAAAGTCATCCATGAAGACTTCTACCTTGCTACTAATTTATTGTTGGAAAATGCTAAGGACCAATCGTTGAAATGTAGTTGGGACATTACATAGACTGAATGGCATCTGATGGTAAGCAAAAGTTCCCTAAGGACTTGTGAAAGTCACCTTCGCCTGGTCCATTGGTGCGATCTAGATTTGGTTATAACCACTATAACAATCTAGAAAGTTGTAGTAGCTCTGCCTAGAAATGGTATCTAACACTTGGTCAACAAAAGACAACAAAAAATGATCTTGAAAGTTGCCATATTGAGCAATTGCAAGTTGATGCATACTTGTCATTTACCTTCTTTCTTGGGCATGATCATGAGTGGGCTAACCTACTCACTATCTGCAATAGGGTAGATGAATTTGGCCTTGAGGAGTTGCTCAATCTCCTCTTTGACAATCTGCTTTAATTTGGGATTCAATCATCACTACGGCTATCATTTTAGCTTCATGGAAGGGTCAATGTATATTTAGTGTTGGCATATTCTTAGATCTATTCCTATGAGCTCAAAATATAACTAGGTAAATGTTGTTGACCATTTTTCCACAACATTCATCAACATCTTCTTTTGTCCTGCAGCAATTTTGGCATTAATAATGATTAACCTTTCATTTTTTAAGAACACATACTCCATTCTGATTGGTAATGTCTTTAATTCAAGTAATTCTTGTTTGAAATTGTCAGGAATCTCCAACTCTTCCCAATTGATATCATCATTTACTCCCTCAAAGAGTTCGTGATGAACTTGCTCAAGTTCATTCATACTTGCAACATAATCACACATTAGGCCCTCAGTAGATTTCATGCACAATGTATTATTACTAGAATCAATTGTTAGCCACTAGGTGCCTTCTTCTTATGTGGCTGCCATGTACAGATGTCTTTGGATTTCAGTTGCCAGTGCACACTGCTTACATGCTGATGAAGTGTCATTAAGTCAATGTGTCGATTAGGCCGCGTATACGTGGTCACATCAACGTGGGCCCGTCGACATAGGCTGCATCAACGTGGCCCCATTTACGCAACTACCTATCTCAGCTGATAAATAAGAGGGCCTTCCGCCTCATTTAGGCACCTTTTCAGTTAGTTGTAGCAAAGCTCTTGCAGTTTATTCCTGCAGGAGATACAATATTTTCCAAGTGCCTGTAGCAGGTGTAAAAAAAGTGATCGGCTCTTTATTCGAGTGTTGATGTATCTAAGCCCATTGATGTGATGACAATAAAGATGAACTATTCAAGCATTCCTTGCAGCATTTGGACTTAGCTATTTTTTGCATTCAATAGTTTAATATGTTTATGCTTTGTTAATTACCTTGCTAATTACTTAAGTTTTTGTTATTATTATTTCAATCGCTATCGCTCATTCGTAGTTTGTAAAGGCCATAAGTATGACCATCTTGAACATAATTCAAACACTTGGTAAACCCAATGACGCTTAACGTCTGGTAACCCAGAAGTGTTAGGAGATGCTCAGAACGTGCTCAAAAGATGGGACTAGATACTTATGTTAGGAATAGTAAGGATTTAGATTAAGATAATCTTAGATTAATTAATATTCTAGCCTTTCTTTCCAAGATAAATTAGCCGCCAAAAGATAAACAGAAAACTATAAAAATCATTAGCCTTAGTCTCACCTAACCATTGTAAGCAGAACCTCACAAGTGAGATTAGGAGGACAATGACCATTTTAACCCAAGGGTTCACTGGTTAGAGTCTGGCATATGTTAAGTGCTTACAGTCTGCGGATTTCAATCGAGTCACGCGTGAAGGCTCATGATTCGTATGGTTGGGCATAGGAGTACCTAGCTGCTCATCATTGGCACCATTACCAGGGACTGTTAGTCTTCCATGCGTCATCTAACCTTAGTGAAATTATCATTCACGTCGTTGGGATGGAGCCAGGATAGAAACATTTACACACGCTAGGCGAATTAAAAGTAAATATAAGGTACATCGATTATGTGGACCATCTAACATCTAACATGTCTTCTCACAGGAGAGAGATATTCAAACCACCGATGCCACAAGAATGTTGGGTGGTATACAAACACCTCTATGAATATGTTCTGGACTTCACATTCATCCTACATCAGGATGAGCATCTACAATGATGGGACATGGAGGGAAGCATCGTTCTACCGCCTGATTGATCGGCTCCTATGATGCTATATCACAATCTGGGTAGATTGGGCATCCAAGACCGTGGAGCGGAGTATGTCATGGAGGACCATGACTACTGGGACTATCGTCCCACTTCGGCTCAACAAGCAAGAGACCAGCAGTAGGTGGACAGATATGAACAACAGAAGGGAAAATAATTCAGTAACCCCTTATTTTCGCAAGGGCTACAAGACGATGGGGATCCCGTCTTTCATGATACCCATTCGATTGAACTTCCCCTGGGGTAGCAGATCCTCTAGTCCATCATTCAGAATAAGCCTCTCAGTGACCATGATCCTCAAGGGGATGGAGGGTCATGTAATAAGGATGGGTAGGATGATTGGGGCCATCGTTAGGGCAGAGGGAGAGATTGACACCAGGATGGTGGTGACACCTCTCCTTCTCCATCCTCTTACTTAACTACACCTTAATCAAGCTCAGGTTCTGAATGTAACTGGGGTAGGAAGGGGTGAAAGGATGGTCGTAAAAAAGGTTGGAAGGGGCAATGTCAGGAAGTGTGTGACCAATCGCATGAGCCTCACCGTCATGAAAGGAGAGGCAACCAGAATCATCACAGACATCATGGTCCACAGTAGGACTATGATTCAGATGAGTCATTGTTGGCTACTCGGAGCATGCTCCAGATTGCGGAGGCAGTCCAAATTCCTAGTAGGCACATGAAGGATAGCTAGATCAAGCGCGTTGATATGAACAACATCCCCAGATTTGAAGGGGGATACAACTGTGATCCACAAACCCACCTACAGGGGTTTCATGATGCCTACACCCTGCAAAATATTGACAATGATTAGCAAAGGCCGAAGCTATTCCCTCACACATTCATCAAAGAAGCTGAAAGTTGGTACTATTCCTTGGAGCTGGAATGAATCAAAAGATGGAGTATGATGCTTGAAATTTTCAACGACAAATATCAAACGTACTCTAGAGTGGCAAATCTGAGATAGCAGATCCAAGGTTGGAAACAAGGGAATCATGAACCCTTGGATGCCACCATGAGCAGGTACTACTCGTTGTTGCATCAGTGCCCTGGTCATGGTTATTCTCAGTGGGCATAGCTTCGCCACATGATTGATGGGCTCCGTTTTGAAATGCGAAAGACCCTTAGCATGTATGCCCAGGGATGATTGTCGGACCTAAGGGCCCATCAGTTGGAATGCCTCATTGAACAGGTGGCTAGGGAGGAAGGAGAACTTAGGAAAAAGTAGAGTGCAGAAGAATTCAACCAAGACCCTTCCCACAGAAAAAGGGAGGTCTAATTTTGTGATGAGGAGGATGAATCACCATTGGAAGCAACGGTGAATCGAAAGACTTTGCCGTTACAAAATTTCACATCTGAAATATCGACAAAGGTGGATAAGATGTGGGACTTCTTGGACGAAAGAGTCCAAAATGTGTTGAAAATCATTGAGGAGTCCAAGGAACAAAGTAATGACTAGGATCGATGCAGGAAGAAGGAAGCTGAGCGTGCCAAACACAAGGGTAAGGGCAAAGTCGCAGCAGCAGAAAAGGTTGCAGACTCTGACACCGAGGAGGATGATGAATGTGGCATATGCCAATATGAACATCCTAAGGGATGTTGTCCTGTGGTGTCACATCTTCAAGAGTCTAGGGTGTACGCCTTGAACCCTTGTTTGGCACAACAGTGAACTGTTGGCGACCATTTGGGACGCGACCGCCAACGAGTGTCCTCGAACAGGATTTAGGTGCCTGCTGGTCTCTGGCAACACCAAGGC
>MNCI01006175.1:4825-57863 GCA_015680685.1 Gnetum montanum | reverse complement strand
TGCATTCCCCATTTTTATGCAACCTCACATTTCTGACCTATATAAATCTCTCCAATAGTGAGTTCTTTGGACCTATCCCAAAGAGATTGGTAGACTGAGGCGATTGCAATATTTAGATCTCTCCTCAAATGTCTTGTCAGGACCTATCTAATCCATGAAATGGCCAAAATGTGCCAACACAAACACCTCGAAGGTTGCCTTATCCACAAGGCAACTCTAGGCGGTTCCACCAACAGTAACATAGATATTATCCAAGTGGAATGCCATTGCAACCATATGAATACTTCCAACAGTGGCAGCAACCACAAGTGTGGGGGATGCCACCTCCAAGGCAATAGTACCCTTACAAACAACCAGATCCTTATGGGTACTATGTTCAGCAATCAGTCTCTCCAAGAGACTCTTCTAGTCATGCCACCTTTCCAAGCTATTACCACCCCCTGAATATTTTTGACATCCATCTCCATCACCCAGGGGGGCAAACCCACATATCTTCTATCCCCCATCACTTTCTCCTGCCACTCCTCCACAACATCCCACTCAGTTGCCACCTGCTCCATCGATGCAGGGAGAAATACTGTCACAGCCACAGCAATGAAATGCTACAAGGATTGTTATCTTACAACTGGCACCTCGACCGAGTGGACTGGAATCCAAGCCAAGAAAATGTCCTTTCTTTAGGCCCAATAACCTGAACACACCCTCACATACGCCTGTGGCTAGTGCCTCCAAACCTACCAATGCCTCCACCATCATACCGCCTGAGCAGACCTCAAGCCAATTGCGCTCCAATTTCCAAACGATCATGCTCACACATGCCATGACTGACTGGATCAAAGTAGGTCATCTTCCCCAGAAATTTACTAATCCGGGAAGCCCCCTCATCTATCTTCAGGTGGCATGGAACGAGCCGTGCAAAGCTCTTCTAGACTCGGGGTCAGGGGTCAATTTGATCTATCATGACATGTACAAGAACTGGAACTTACCCTTGCTAAAGAAGAGCAACATCTAGCTCGAGGTAGCAGATCACTCCATCACTGTTCTCTTGGGTTTGGTGGAGGACATTGTAACCACCATTTGTAGGTGGTCCTATCCTGCTAATTTCCTAGTCATCCGTGTGAAGAATTGCAAGGGGAACTTCCAAATTATCATGGGAAGAGCTTGGCTAAGCATGGTGGATGCACAACTAGGACTCCAAGATCTATCCCTAGAAATTTCTAAACAAAATCCTTTCAGGAAGATCGAGAAGCAGCACATTCCATGCATTACGTACAGTGACTTGGGGTGCAACTATGTACAACAATTATGGTCCACTAAGCGGATATCCATTGAAGCATGCAGTTGATGTACCAAGGAATCACCTGTTCAATAGTGCCTATACGTAGTAGCCACTAACCAAGAGGGCACCCAGTGGCTGATAGCTGATCCTCCTAGTAGCACATTGTGCATGGAACTATCTAAGGGGCTAGTGCAAGCCTATGTTGAAAGCGTGGATGTAATGGAGGAGGTTTATCAACCAGTCTCCACCGTTGATGACCAAGATGACTGGGGGAAGCTAAAAATCCGTAAGTGCTTCAAGCAAGAGCCCCTAGAGCTAAAGTCTTTACTAGCGCACTTGGAATATGCATTCTTGCAAAATAGCAAGCCGATAATTATCAATGCCGCCCCTGCGCTTGAACAGAAAAAGAGATTGTTGGAGGTGGTAAACAAATGGGTTGCTACATTCGCATGGTCATATCCTAAGTTGACTGGAGTTGATCCCAAGGTCTACCAACATCGGATCTATCTTGACCCTTCGATGAAGCCACGATGATAGCCACAAAGACGGTTCCATGCATAATGTGCTGCTAGTAGGATCAGCTGTCAGCCACTAGTTGCCCTCTTGGTTAGTGGCTGCTACGTACAAGCATTGTTGAATAGGTGATTCCTCGATACATCGACTGCATGCTTGAATGGATATCCACTTAGCAGACCATAACTGCTGCACATAGTTGCACCCCAAGTCACTGTACGCGATGCAAGGAACGCACTGCTTCTCAATCTTCCTGAAAGGATTTTCTTTAGAAATTTCTAGGGATAGATCTCAGAGTCCTAGTCGTGCATCCACCGTGCTTAGCCAGGCTCTTCCCATGATGATTGGGAAGTTTTCCTTACAGTTCTCCACACGGATGACCATGAAGTGTCATTAAGTCAATGCATCGATTGGGCCATGTATATGCGGCTGCGTCGACGTAGCCTCCCTGCGTCGACGTGGCCCCGTTTACGCAGCCGCCTATCTCGGCCTATAAATAAGAGGGCCTTTTGCCTCATTTAGGCACCTTTTCAATTAGTTGTAGTGAAGCTCTTTTAGTTTGTCCTCCTCTATAACTTAGGCAATTGGTCAAATTCATGTTGTGTCATGTGTGTGTCATGTATGTGTTCAAGTTATGTGTGTTGTAAATAAGAATCCATACCTTCCAAATTGTAAAGTAACTTGAGGACGAGTTTTTGCTCAGTCGTGGGGGTATGATGAAGTGTCATTAAGTCAATGTGTCAATTGGACCGCATATACGGGGTCGCATATATGCAACCGCGTCGACGCGGGCCCATCGACGTAGCCTCCTTGCGTCAATGTGGCCCCATTTACGCAGCCGCCTATCTCGGCCTATAAATAAGAGGGCCTTCCACCTCATTTAGGCACCTTTTCAGTTAGTTGTAGTGAAGCTCTTGTAGTGTGTTCCTGCAGGAGATAGAATATTTTCCAAGTGCCCGTAGCAGGTGTAAGAAAAGTGATCGGATCTTTATTCGAGCGTTGATGTATCTAAGCCCATTGACGTGACGGCAATAAAGATAAACTATTCAAGCATTTCTCGCAGCATTTGGACTTAGCTATTTTATGCATTCAATAGTTTAATATGTTTATGCTTTGTTAATTACCTTGCTAATTACTTAAGTTTCTGTTATTATTATTTTAATCGCTATCACTCATTCATGGTTTGTAAAGGCCATAAGTACGACCATCTCTAACGTAATTCAAACACTTGGTAAACCTAGTGATGCTTAACATCTGGTAACCCAGAAGTGTTAGGAGATGCTTAGAATGTGCTCAAAAGATGGGACTGGATACTTATGTTAGGAATAGTTAGGATTTAGATTAAGGTGATCTTAGATTAATTAATATTCTAGCTTTTCTTTCCAAGATAAATTAGCCACCAAAAGATAAACAGAAAACTATAAAAATCATTAGCCTTAGTCTCACTTAACCATTGTAAGCAGAACCTCACAAGTGAGATTAGGAGGACAACGACTGTTCTAACCCAAGATTTCACTGGTTAGAGTCTAGTGTATGTTAAGTGCTTAGAGTCTACAGATTTTGACCGAGTCGCACGTGAAGGCTCATGATTCGTATGGTTGGGCGTAGGGGTACCTACCTGCTCATCACATGCAAAGATAGATGTTTGCTTCACTGACTATAACTTTTGCACATAATGGCACCCTAAATTATTGTACGCAATACATGGAACCCTCTTCTTCTCAAATCCATTTTCTTTGGATATCTTCAAGGAAAGATCTCTAATGCCCATTTTGGCATCAACAATGCTTAACCATGTCCTTCCCATAATAATTGGGAAGTTCCCCTTGCAATTCTCCATCTTGATTACTAGGAAGTCGCTAGGATATGACCACCCACAAATGGTGGTCATGATGTCTTCTACCAGTTCCAATGGAATAGTGATGGACTGGTCTGCCACCTTTAGCCTGATGTTACTCTTCTTCAAGGGAGGAGGGTTCCACATAGTGTACATCTCATGTGAGATCAGATTAACACTAGAACCAAAGTCATGAAGAGCTTTACAAGGCTCATTCTTAGCAATTTGCAAATATACTAAGGGATTCCTAGGATTAGCTAACTCCTTGGGTAGGTTACCGGCTCGAATCCAATCAGATACAGTATGGGTCAATATCATAGTATGGATTCGAGAGGGAGTTTGGTTTAAAGGGGACTCAGATAAAGGTGAAGTAGAGGAAGATGGAAGGGCGGGGCTACCAACAACTAGTGTGTTTGAGGGCTTTGGTGGATTGTGAGGTTGAAAGAAGGATCTTTTCTTTGATCATGGTTCTGACCCACTTGGTTGGTTAACTAGTTGTAGATTAATCACCCTCGTAGCATTTCTTTTTGTGGTTGGGTAGGCAATTCATCCTACATGAATGGAGTAGGTGGTAGCTATGCAGGAGGTAGAGGAGTAGCTGTAGGAATAGGAGGAGCATGAGGATAGTAGGTGGCATCCCTCATTACATATGGAAGTTGGTATACTTCAGGAGGATAGTGGTAAGGTTGGTAAGTAGCAACATAACCAGAAGAGTCCCATGGAGATAAAGGTTGCTAAACATAATAACCATAGGGATTTGGTTACTGGTAGGGGTACTACTATCTTGGAGGTGTCAATGGCCACAATTATGGTTGTTGTCACTACTGGTACAACTCATAGGGTTACAGTGGAGTTCCACTTGGATAATACTATTGTGGTTGGTGGAATTGTTGGAGTTGCCTTGTGGATAAGGTAATCTTTTGGATGTTTGCCTTTGTTCAAGCTGTGGATGTAAGGCATACACCCTAGATTCCTACAAGTGTGACACAATTAGATATCATTCCTTAGGATGTTCATACTGGTAGACATCACACTTGCCATCATCATTTGATTCACTATCCACAATCATCGCTATTGTAGCCATCTTACCCTTACCTTTGGATATGGCACATTTAACTTCCTTACGTCTCTGGTGCTCATGCTCATCACTTTGTTTCTTAGACTCTTCAGAAATTTTTAAAATAACTTGAAACTTATTGTTCATGAAGTCCCATAATTGGTCAACCTTAGCCATAATTTTGGACTGTAGTTTCTAGAGTGGCAAGGTTTTTTGATTAGTGACCTCATCTTTAGTTAACTCATCCTCACTATTACAAAATCGAGCCCCCCTTTTGTGAATAGAAGGATCCTATTATATTCCTCTACACTTTCTTACTTTCTCAATTCTCCCTCCTCCTTGGCTACCTGATCAATTAACTTTTAGATCTGACGGGCACTTAACTTTGTCAATCTCCCTTGAGCATAGATGCCAAGGATTTTCCTTGTTTCAGACTACAACCTATCTATAATATGGTAGAGTTGATCAAGCTGAGAGTATCCATGGTTGGGACACTTATGCAACAGAGAGTAGTATAAGCCAATAGTGGCATTTAAGGGCTCATGGTTTTCTTATTTCCACCCTTGGATCTACTTCCTCAGATTGGACACTCGGGAGTATGTTTGATATTTGTCATTAAACAATTCTAACATCGTACTCCACCATCGAATTGATGCTAGTTCCAAGGACCAGTACCAATTTTCTGGTTCCTTAATGAGTATCCTTGGGGATAATTTCAACTTCTACTAATCATTCTCAATATTCTACAAGGCACATGCATCCTCAAAAGCCTGGAGATGTTTTTGCATATTAGTGTCATAGCCTCCCTCAAACTGAGGGATGTTGTTTATGTCTAGCCTATTTATTTTGCTATTCTTTACATGCTTTGTTGAAATTTTCATGGCCTCTACAATGTTTAACATGCTCTGAGTGGCAAGTAGAAGTTCATCAAGGCCATGGTGATGGTGCCTATGATGTTCTCTACTAACCCTTCTTTCATGGTGGTGGGTCTCTCTAGATCGTCCACACCTTTGATCACGACTGTCCCGATAGCCCCTTCTATTGTTTTGATCATATCAGTCTCCTCCATCATGCTCATGACCTCTGTGGCCATGATCTAAGCTAGATGACAAAGAAGAAGATGATGAAGGGAAAGAGGAAGGAGGACTTGCATGATGTTGATACCTACCAACTTCTCTTCGATGATCATGACCACAATCACAATTGTGACTTTCATTTGCCCCTTTGTCATGACTTGCTCCTCCAAATCCATTTTTGTCATTGGATCCATTCCAACTAGAACCTAGATTATGAATTGTGGATTGCACATTCTGGTTCAGGGCCCCTTGACCAAAGTCAAAGAAAGGAGTGTCACCAAAGGAAAAGCCCCTAGAGAAGTGTTCACCTCTATCCAATAGGCCAAGTGGAGGTGGAAAAGTATTCGACCCCTTACCCTTCAAAAGCTCATGTTGGTGCTCCAACTGATGATCCCTTAACCTTTGTGCTTCAGTGTGATGGTAATCCCTTGAAGTCCATGTCATGTAAGCATTAGTTGGAGCATAGCTGGAACAGATCAATTTGGTGGCAACACAATACTGCCTTCCATGTCATGTCATTGTAGCATTTCATCTTGATGTAAGATGAAGGTAAAGTCTGGTACATGCTCATCGAGATGAGCATATACCACCCGGTATAGTTAAGGCACTTGGTTTGCCCTGGGTGGAGATAGACTCCTATTAGAAGAAGACATTTTATATTAATAAATCTATATGTATTGTGTGGTTAAGATTTAATTTAGTTGTAATAATAATTTTTGTTGTTGTAAGATTTGACTCTTAGGGTTTGAACAATGAGGTTACTAAGTTTCAATAAGTTTAGATAGCACACGTAGAACTAAAGTCCCCAACAACAGCACCAATGATGAGTGGCGAGGTACCCCTACACCCAACCATATGAATCACAAGCATTCACATGCAATTTGGTCAAATTCCATAGACTTTAATTATCAAGTATGCTAGAGCTAAATGGTGAGTTCATGTTGTCTGTTCGTTGTCTTCCTTGTCTCATTTGTGAAGTGCAAGTGTATGGTTAAGTGTGATTGAGGCATAAGATTTTTATCATTTTATGTTTTATCAATTTGATCACCTAAAAAAATAATGAAAGTGAGAGTAATTAAATGCTAAGTAAAATATTATCTAATCTAACCTAACTTAAGTAACCATCCCCACTTCCTAAACACATCCTGAACTTCATGTAAACACTGCTAGGTTGTCAAACGCTAACTGTTTCTGAGCTACCAAGTGTCACACATATGTTCAAAGGGGTTGTGCTTATGTATTTCAATTAGTTGCTTAATTAATCAAAATTAATTGTTGAATGAATAACATTAAATGTGAATGACATGCAATCATGATATATAAATTCATAAAGAAAGAAAGTCTCAAGTGTTACAAGGATGAATCAAAGAGCTCATCTTTATTGCCAACACAATGGTGTGTTCAGGTACAGCAATGCTTGAATAAAGATCTAATTACACTTAGATCTCCTACTGCAAGCACTTGAAAAATACTCTAACTCTCAAAAAAAAAACTGCAAGAATTTCACTACTTGACTTCAAAAACTACTCCTGAATTGTGTGCCCAAGGGTTGTACTTATAGGCCCAAGAGTACCCCGCAATATCGCATGCCCGATATCGCATACCCAATATCATGTACCCGATATTAGAGCTTATGTAAGACATGATTCATGAATTAACAAATAAATTATAGTTGATGATAAAAATTCTCAATATAAGATTAACATTAAGTAATGAAATAATCATGATGACTAATATAGGACAACATTTTGTATTAGATCTACCTTCTCAACAATAGTTAGTATTTCACCATAATATTCTATTGCTATCTTAAATTATTTTGCAATTTTAAGTTCAATCATAGATGTTAAAAGTTATTTAAATGTTATTAAGATTAGAATCATCTTCCCTACTAATAATTAAATTTTCTCTTTTGATTTTTCAAAATAGTAATTGTAAGGTTGTATAGTTGAGTAGACATTCTTAAAATTGGAAAGTTTTTCTTTTCCATGTCGTTTTTGCTATTTTGTACTGAGTGCTAAGCATGTGATGTACACTAAAGTTTTTAACTATTATTAATATTATTTTTGAGATCCATAAAAGGTCTATGTTATTTTGAAAGATGTGTTATGCACTTTATGGTTTCAAGTCATATGTTTAATACAAATGGGTATATTCATCTAACACGATATTCATCATCATAGAACATAAGGACTAGGAGCATGAGAAAATCAAAGAAGAAGTCCTTCAAAAGAATTCTTAAGGTTTGGATAAGTCCATCTCCTACCCCTATTCTAATGTAACTAAATTTTATTAGGGTGTGTGCATGTGTGTGTGTGTATGTTGCATACATGTATACATGTTTGTGCATAACATAAGATTAATTTACTTGTATTATGGTGATACTTATATCTTGTATGAAGTTACTATTACTTTGTTCATTATCTAATTAAGAGACATAGAGGCTATATTTAGGTGTGGATTTTTAATTATATAATTCTTAAGTGCTAATACGATAATATTATCTTTTAAGATTCTTTGATCATGCCAAATGAAGGTTATTAGGAAAAATAAATTATACATGAATAATCTTAATCATCTCTTGATGTGTGTATGTGTTTGATGATTGACCTTCTAATTTAAGAACTATGTGGACTTAATTCCTTGTAAAATTTACAAGGGTATGTAGGTAGCCAGGGCCATGACCTTTGGTGCACATAACCTTCCTCTTTTGTACAAGAGGGTTTTGAAAATAGTTTGATTTAATTAAGTAGTATATCTTTTCTTTGTGAACACTCTGTAGATTGATTTGATGTACACTTTATAAATATGGTTTTACTTGATGCTTAACTATAATTATTCTTGCATTGTTAAGTACTTCTTATAGTGGTGGGAATCTCATTATATAATATGCCTACCATTGGCCTCTATGGTTACATTGGTGGGAATAGGCTTTCACATGACACATAGAGTTATGACTAGTTGATCTTGCATGATTATGATGATGCCTGTCATTTCCCTCTATGGTTGCATTAGTGGTGATGGGATTCCACATGGCACATAGAGTTGTAACTAATGAGTTATGCACCTACCATTGAGCTCTATGGTTGCGTTGGTGGGGCGGGCTCTTAAGAAGGCACATAGAGCATATACCAATGGAGTTGATAAGTTGCATGAGCTTCCCACTACTAAAGAACTTCTTATAATGATTTTACTAATAAAGAATGTATATATATTTCTAGTGGTTGGTGTGCAATGTGAAGATGGATTTTCTCTTATATTTTAATTACCTAATAGTTCTATTACTAATTCTTATTTGGCTATACATATGGTTTTGCATTAGATTTATTATCTTCTCTTAAAAACCCCCAAAGGAGGGTTTAAATTATGTAAGATATGTGTGCATGTAAAGGTTGTGTTGTATACTAATTTTTGAATTGAGAATAATTTTGTATATATCTTCAAAAACTTAATATTAGTATTATATAAGCCTAGTTGCTTCTGCTTCGGAAAAGGATTCATGATTGAAAAGCTAATTAAAGAAGTTATTTCTAACAAGCTATCCTAATTATCATTATCATCGTAAACTAGTGTAAGGATATTTATGATTATTTAAATGCTTTATTATCAATTTTCTTAGCTATATTCCTATTATATAAATTCTTTGATTACATTACTCTTATTCATATATATATTTATTTCTTACATTATAATTGAAGAATTTACCAATGCATTTAGCTTTCAGCTTCAGTTTTAGTTTTTCAAATCTTATTATATATGTTAAAATATCTTGTTTACTTTCACAAATACATTATTAAGGACATGATTTTGGTAAATTGGCAGTTAGGTTGGGTTAGTTCATTATACTTTTTGACCTTGAATTATCACTTCCATGTCATCAGACCTACTATGATTGGAAAATTAGATGTTGTTTCACAGAATGTTCTAATTTTAGTAGTAGCTCATTCATATGTGTGTTGAATTACATTAATATATTTATCAATGATGTTTTTGCTTTGCAAGGCCCATCAAATAATATCTTTAGGCACTCTATCATGTGCTTCTTCTATGTTAATAAATATCATATGGAGATTTTTTTCTTTTTTTTTGAATTTCTCCATCAATTATCATATCAAGAAAATAATCTCTATAGAAGATCGTTATGGCATAAATCCAAATTGATTTTCTGATATTGTTGATTCAAGTTTGAGGCACTACTCTACAACTCTCTCAAAGCTTCATGATATGGCTCATTAGCTTAATCCCTCTATAGTTTGCAGAATTTTATACATCTCATTTATTTTTGTAGATGGGAACAAGGCTTTTTCTCCAATTGTTGAGTATTTTTTTCATTTTTCAAAATCTTGTTAAATAAGTATGGCAATCAAGGAACTCCTTTATTTCCTAGTGCTTTCTAAGCTTTGATAGAAATTTTATTTGGTTCAACAACTTTTCCATTATTTATTTTGAAAAGATTATATTTGCCTTAGAGAAGGAAAGTTCATTAATTGAACCAACAATTGGTTCTGCTTTTTAGACATCTTCTATTGGAAATTTTTCATTTAATGATTCTTAAAGATAATTTTTTCACTTATCCAAATTTTCATTATCTTTTACTAAAATTCTTTCATCTATCACCTTGATACATTTGACATGATTAATATTCTTACATCTCTTGTTTCTAATTTTTTACAATTTATAAATAGATTTTTCTCCTTCCTTTATTCTTAATTTCTCATAAAAGTTATCCAAGTTCTTATGGTTTTTTTTGTCTACTACTACTATTTTCCTTTTCTTTTTCCATTATGTATATCAACCTATTGTCTTGGCTACCACTTTGTTTCCATTCTTTAAAGAATTTTTCTTATTTTGGATAGAATGTTGCACTTCATCACTCTACCATGATGTCTCCTTTAGGATGTATTTTTTCCTTTTGTTTCATCTAAAATGTTCTTTCTAATTTTCTAAATGCAAATTTTCATTTCCCCTTAAATTAAATTTGTAGAGCAATTTCAATTCAAGGTGCCTTTCTGAAGTAGTTGTTCTTTGAATAAGATGATGTTATCTTTTTTCAAATTCCACCATTTTATGCATTTATTCTCTTTTCTCATACTACCTTTGAATATCTATATAGCTAAGTCCATGACCATTAATCAATGTTGAATTATAAGGTACTCTCCAAATATGACCTTGTAATCTTTGCACATAGCATGCTCTCTTTTATGTAGTAAGAAATAATTAATTTTTATTTTATCCATACCACTCTTATATGTAATTAAATGTTCAATCCTCTTCTTGAAATAATTATTTATAATTATAAAGTTATAGGCACTTGCAAATTACAGTAGTAAATCTCTCATATCATTGCACTCTTCAAATTCATGTCCTACATGAATCCTATCATATCCAAGTTTATTAGATCCAACATGATCATTAAAATCCCCTTCAATGAATATGCATTCTTGCTAGAGAATATTGTGAAGAACCAGATCCATAGAATCCTAACAATCTTGCTTGATGGAATTTTCCAGGCCAATTTGAAAAGCATATACATTGTTGATGTTGATGATCTTATTTCCAAGCACAAGTTTGATAGCCATAATTTGATTGCCATAACAATATACTTGTACCATTTTATCTTTTATAGATTATCAATGATGATGCCCACTCCATTTCAGTGATTTTTTTTCTAAGTAAAAGAGTTTGTAACCCTAGCCTAAATCATTAGCTTTCTTCCCTTTCCATTTTGTTTCTTGGAGGCAAGCCAAAATGATTCTTTATCTTTTCATGACATTGGTAATTTCATAAGTCTTTTTATTGAGAGTGCTAATGTTCTAGGTTACCATTAGAAATTTTTACTATTAAACTTACTTCTTTATCTACACTTGTTCTTGATATGGGAATCCTTATCTACTTTTCATAACATCTACATGATAAAATGAGATGTTGGAACCAAAACTAAATGAATATATATACTCTTTAATAATGAGATGTTAGTTGATAAAATCCTTTTGTTAATTGATTGTGATATCGTATCTACAATATTGTAGCTATGCATACATAATTGTAGATGCAATGTAGTGGGTCATGGTCATGCCTATAAATACCAACCCACTATCATGTCAAAATGAAAAACTTTTGCCAACACTTGGCTAGATTCTTGTAGTTTGTTTTTGTAACTTAGACTTACCAATAGAATAAATGTTTGCATTGTGGTGTTTAACAATTGCATAGAATCTTTGTTCAATTGGATTATTTTTTGGTACAATTCATAATCAAAGATAAAGATTGAGATTGTTTCTACCATCGCAACAGTTCACTTAGCTTTTTTTTTTTTTTTTACTTGGCTTAATTTTACTTTTTAGCATGTTTACTTTTCTTAAGACATTTACATTTTCCAAGTACTTTACTTTTTTAATGTCCTTTAGTAAGGTGATATAAGTACAATTGGTTTCAAGTGTAGAGTATAATTGTTTGGTAACCCAATAGTAAGTTCACTTGATTCACTTAGTAGTTCCAATGATAGTTACATTAGCTCAAGATGTGTACAACAAGCCAGGAATGGATAATTATCATTTATAGGCTAGAATAGTTTTCTACTTGTCTTGTACTTAGACATAGAAATTACAATTACTTTTCACCATGTTGACATTTAGTCTAATTAAAGCCAAATAACATCATCATATCATATGCCTCATTGAGAGTTAAACCATACAACTTGAACTTTGCTAATTCAATGTGAGAAGTTAACAATTGCAAACTGAATATCAACTACTAGTAAATCTACATTGGCCATCCATAGATTATGATCAGGTCACACATGTACACTTGTGACTTGTATGGTTAAGTGTTGGACTACATAACCACTTATCATTGGTGACATTGCTGGGGTTGTATCAATGTTAGCTAGGTAGTTGATTTTACAAAGTTCATTGTATCAAGTATCATCAAGTATATCTTTCACATTTAAACTAATTTTTTAAAAAGTACACACATACTTAAGCATTAAGCACTCAATATGGATTTCACAATTAAGGAAAAATCACAACCTACTACTGAATTTAATAAGATTCATGATAGGGGATTATAATGAAGAAGATTAGAGTGCATCGATGCTAACCAAAATTTCCTATGCATACACTAATCCTTACTATCTTGACTTCACATTTGTTTTTCACCAAGATAAACAACTCAGATGAAGAGATTTATATGGTAACATTATCTTACCTTTAGCACGTTCAACACCATTAATGCTTCAAGAAATCCTTATGAGGTCAAACCTTGGCCATGTACAAGAAGATTACCACATCACCAAACACATGACTAGGCCATACTAACCAATAAAGGCTTAAGTAAGAATGGATGTTGCTATGGAGATAAGATATGAGCATGAAAAGGGAAAGAAAGTACCTCAAATAGTTGTCCTAGAGGAAAATTAAGATGCTACATTTCAAATGAAGAAATTTTATCAAACTCATGGATCTCATTCTTAAATACTAATAATCCATATTGAGGATCCTATCAAAATATAAAAACATCCAAAGGAGATAAGGAAGACTCCAGACTTAGAGGAATTCAAGGCTTAAGACCTCCACTGAATCAAAAAGAGATGAATTAAGGAGCCACAAGAGGAAAACCAACTGGTACTATTTTACAACTCTTTCCTATTCTTCCTCACACTCATCTATAGATTCTAATAAGAGACAAAGATGAATAAGATCATGAGAGATACACACATTAAAGAAGACATCCTAATGAAGAAGAGGATAACCATGAGAGAAGAAGAGAAAGGATTAGGCTTGTCGAGAGAGAGAGTAATGAGTGGTGGGTACCCCCTATGCCCAACCATATAAATCATAAGCATGCACGCATGACCCAGACGAATTTGATGGATGGGACAAGTTGTGGCACCTAGATTATTATGCCTTATTTGCAATTTGTTGTCCTCCCACTTGGACTAGTGGTAGCTTTGTCACATATGGTTTAGTCCAAAGTGAGGCATAAGATGCTTGATGTTGTTTCGACCTTATGCTACTCCTAATGATAATAAAGAAATCAATTATTTAAATTAATTAACAATAAAAATTAAAGTCTAAACTTGCCTATGGACAATTATGTCCATTCCCAGCTTGTTGTACACATCTCGAACCCACATATCCACTACTGGGATTGCCAAATGCTATGCTACTGGGTAAACCAAACAATAATGCTACTTGGGTTACCTAGTGAATATGTGCTTACACTTGAACCTGGTTGTGCTGATTTTGCCAATTCATTAATATGCATAGAAAAGTAAATATTAACTAAGTACATGCTAAGTAAATTGCATGTAAAATAAATCTAATCTAAGTCAAAGTGCTATAATGAATGAGAATCAATCTCGCTCTTATTGTCATTCATGGAATATGTTTAGGTACATTGCCACTTGAATAAGATGTCATACAATTGAATCAGATTCACATTGCGGGCACTCAATGATTGTTTTCTAAGATCACAAAATAAAACTGCAAGAGTTCAGCTACTCTATTGGCAAAGAAATGTCCGAACTATGCATCCAATTGTTATATCTATAGGTTCGCATACATCCCATGATATTGGATATTCGACATCACTTCTTAGGCCCCAATATTGAGTATCCAATATCAGGGCTCTGATATAAAATATCCAATATTGGAGCTAGATAAAATACACTTCATCATACCCCCACAATTCAATGAAAGCTTATCCTTGAGTTAACAAGATAGGATCGAGCTTTCTTTACAAAAAATTGGGAATGATGCAATTATTGACCAACGCTAACTACTAGCTAACTCTAAGTGCCACATTACAAAATTTTGTTCAAGTGGATACACTACAAAATGAAAAAATGACAAAAATATTGGATAGATATTGAATATTACAAAATTTGTAGAGGTCTTAAAAAATCCATTGAAGATAATTCTTCTTGTTGTTGCTAGTGGTGGTGGACTTCCAGCCTCGATTATTATGTTGATGCTTCTCTAGTTATGTAGAACATTCTTAAAAAATGTATTGAAATTTCTTCTCATTGTCCCATGGATCTAGTAAACATGCGATACTTGAGTTGCTATCTTGTATGTGCTATGATTTTTCCATGGGCATATCCTCCATTGTCCCTCTCTTAGCTTCATTTTTGTGCCTAGTAAAAGACCTTCTTTCTTAGGCTTTTCTTTTAGCATCACATGTAGTCACCAAAGGATCAACATTAGTCTTGGTAAATATTTCTTAATAATGAACCCTTTTCGAATCCCTTGGTTTGCATTTAAGCACAAGGTTATGACATCATCCTATGCCTAAGGCTATGAGGTAACTAAAATCATCAAGCTGTTCACATTATTGGTTACCATGATGTTCGAAAATAGGATTGAAAAATTTCAAAGTGGACATCCCTAAACGCCATGACTAATGACCATAACTCCAGAAGCACATAAGTTTTTGAACAATTGAATCCAAAGGTCTAATTTAGAAGATGGCCAAGAAATATTAATGGATATGGAAATAGAAAAGTAGGAAAAATTAATGAAATAGATGAGAAGTAGTTCCAAAATCATGCATAAATTCAAAGAAACCATCACTAACATTCTAGAAGATGTGAAGGTTATTTTAAAGCCATGATCAAAAAAAGTTATGCAAGTAGGTACTCCCCAAAGTAGGCTCCTGCCATAATTCCCTCGCATAACCACTTCTATAGATGTCTATGGGCATCCGAGAAGTTAAATGTAGACCATGCCTTTTTTCCAACAATACACAACTACCGTGGTTGGGATGTTGGACTACACCACACAAAACCGAAATGTTCATAATCACATGCAACAGTGAGGTGAATAATGAGATGAGAAGGGATTGCAGATATCGGGATGTAAGGTACTTGACCATGTCCACAATAGGTTCTTGTGAAAAATGTGATTAAAATGATCAGCATACCTATTTGTTCATGTTCATACCAAGTCCACACCATGAACAGTGACCTTGCATTGATTTGTTTCTTCTTGCTAACTACCATGAGTTCACAACCACCTCAAAGAATGATCATCACATCAAAAAGAGAAGAAAAGAGAAGAAAGAAGGAAGGGCTTTAGTTAGAGGGGTGCCTTTAGGCATAGGTAACATGTCTTTTTAGCCTCATAACCAGTGCTTGTAGCCCATTATTGTGTCCAAGGGATGTGCTTTGAATTCCCATTATTATTATTTTCTTCTCTCTTTTTTTATTTTTTTTCATTTTTTGTTTGTTTTTTCCTTTTTCTCTTTTTTTTTTATTTGGATTTGAAATTTTTTTGAAATGGAAACCACATCATGCAAAGACATAGCTTCCTATTTATTGGCTGACAAAGGAGTGATGATATGTTTCTCAAGGAGTAATAAACCACACAAAGGAAGTTAAGAAGAGAACCCAAAAAATCCCCTTGAGGTCATACCCTTACCATTCCCACTTGATCATTCCCTCTTGGTTCAAGGTATAATGATCATTGATTAATTTTAGTTTCATGAAAGAAGAACCAAATTGTTTCCATGAAAAAGACCTTTTATGCAGAGAATTGGAGGGATGGATGAGGTGGTCTCACTACTTTACACAATTACTTACCCAATCATCTTAATAGCATAGCACAAAAACCCAACACATAGCATTGGCTTCTACATCATGACTTAACAATTTTCTTAACAAAAACTTAAACAACATGCATAAACATAAAGAAAATTGCTTAAGAAAAGAGAAAAATATAAAGAAAAGAAAAATTTTAAGAAATGGAAAACATATGAAGAATTGGAAAATTTTGAAAGAAATAGAAAAATGATAGAAAATTGTAAAACAAAAAAAAGGTGAAAAATACTTATTAGTTCTTGAAATGAGATGGTGCATCTCCCCCATGACTAATCTTATGATTGCACATCTGGGAGAAGGATGGCACAATTTTGTGGTTATACACCATTGCTTTCCCATCTATCACTATTACTCATTTAATTAATCATGTGGTAGCACATCTAACATTGGTGATAGTCTCATTTGGATCATTCAGTGATGTATCTTCATCTAGACTTGAAGGTATTCTATTTTGGGGGATCTAGGATTCCCAGGTCTCCTTATTTAAATCTTCTTCTAGTGTATAATCAAAGTGTAAGATATTTGTGTCTAAGTCCTCTGTTTGGTCCATTTTTTTAAGTCTAGAACTAATAAGTGGTTCAATTGTTTCCATGCATCCTTGAAACACTTTTATATTCTCATTTTCAAGGCACTAGGTGCCTTCTGGTTTAGTGGCTACTACGTAGACTAGTTTTTGCTCACATACTTATTCCTTTGCTTTGTTGTAGGTTGTGTTAATATTTTGAATTTTCAGCCCACAACTACAACCTTTATCATTATTAGCAATGCATGGAGGTTTCTATCTCTCAGTAATGATTTGTTCATCATTTCCATCCTATGTTGGAGTGGTGATGGTTATTTGCTTTCACGTATGATTAGGAGACATTATTTCAGCAAGGAAGGATGTTGCACCATATTGGCCTTGTGTTGGTTTTGATGTGCTAGTAGGTCTATATTTTTTGTGCTTGTGCATGGGAACTATCCTAAAGAAAGGATATTTACGAGGTTGTGGTTGAGATCTACTAGCATTATCATTTCCATATATGTTCATAGCATAAGTGGCATTCTTTCGTTAATGTTGTTGTGCCAAACCTTTCTATGTTGTTGGCAGTGACATATGGTGGAGGGATGTATGAGAATATTGAGGATATGATGGAGGATGAGAGGTGTGAGGTATTGATCCTTCAGAAGATGTTGTAGGTTGATGATATTTGCAAGAGTGGTAGCAGTGATTTTAGGTAGAGGAAGTAGAACTAGTTGGGGAAACAAGTTTTTGAATGTAATATCCATACAAGTTTGGCTCGCAAAGGGTAGTGCTAATTTGATGATGGCCTCCCCCATGACTATGGGTTTTACCATTGTGGTTGATAGTAGTTTTGAGGTTGATAAGAAGTCCAACTAGGATAGTATGGTTGGTTGTAGAACTATCTATAATTACGTTGTGAGTAAGGTAATTTCCTAGGCATTTACTTTTGTACGAACTTAGGATTCAATGCAAAATTCCAATACTCATGTAGATGTAACATGGCTGGGTAATAGCCCTTTGAATGGTCATATAGGTAAATGTCAGATCCATCATTCTCTTGTATGGTTGAGTCTATAGCCTCTCCTTCTATATCCATTTCTCATTGTCAATAAGTGTTCATAGCTGTTTCTTGGTTCTTTTTCCTTCTCTTGTTTTGATCACTTAATTTGTTTTGTGTTACTCTCTCCTCTATAGTTTTCATGTAAGTTGTAACTTTGTCATTCATAAACTCCCACATCTTATCTAGACTTACTTCAAGCTCATTGATAGACTTTTGTATTGGCAAGATTTGTTGTGAAATCACCTCATTGAGAGCTACCTCTTTTTCCTTATCATAGATATGGATCCTTTTCTTTTGAAGAGTTGGGTCCTAGTTATTTTCCTCTACATTCTCTCATTTACATAGCTCTCCTTCTTCTTTCACNTTTCCTCTACATTCTCTCATTTACATAGCTCTCCTTCTTCTTTCATGACTTGCTCTATTAGCGTTTGTATTTGATGGGCTTTTAATTCATATAATTGACCTTGGACATAAATCTCAAGGGTCTCTCTTATTTCATTACAAAGCCTATCCATGATGTGGAAAAGTTGCTCTTTTGGAGAGAAATCATGGCCATGACATCTATGTAGTAGAGAATAGTATCTATCCAAGGCCACATCCAAGGATTCATGATTTTCTTGCTTCCACCCTTAGATTTGTTTCCTCAAGTTGGACACTCTTGCATAGGTTAGGTATTTTTTGTTGAAAAGTTCTAGCATCATGGACCACCAGTGGATTAAATCTAGTTCCAATGATCTATACCAACTTTTAGCTTCTTCTATGAGTGTCTTGGGGAAGAGCTTAAGCTTTTGCCATTTATTTTTGATATTTTTCAAGGCATTTGCATCTTGGAAGGCTTGTAAGTGATGTTGTGGATCAGAATTATAGCCTCCCCATAAATTTAGAAATGTTGTTTATGTTAAGAAGTTTCATGCAAATATCCATTTAATTCCTTTGGGGTATTTGAACTACCTCTCTAATATGTGTTAGGCCCCTAGTAGCCAATAAGGATTCACCTGTACTAGACACATCATGGTGATAATCTATATTTCTATTCATTTGATTATGATGATCTTCTTTATGCTCATTTTGATGTCTTTGATTTTTCCCTTAGGTTCGATTTCTATCTTTATCCTGACCCCATAGTGGAGCTCTATCTCTATGCCTACATTCATCTTCTTTAGAACTAGATGTTGAAGAGTAAGAGAAAGATGAGGAATTGGGAGAATCACCATGGCTCCTATAGTTTTTTGCATGGTCCCTTGATTTATATTTTCTAAGTTTAGAGGAGGACCTTGGCCTTGAGGCCCTTCCTAATCTAGGACTAGCTCCATCTCCTCTAGGATTGTCTACCTTAGGTTAAGGTAGTTCTTGAGTGTAGTAAGGGTGGTCATGAACATATGAAACCCTTGCATGAGGTTGGTCACTCCAATTTTCTTTAATATATATCTCATTAGTTCTCTAATGAATGTTCTCTTCATATGATGCATCATCACTTCCATGTGAAAGAGACATTGTTGTTAGTTAATGATGTATGTGACTTAATATATCTTGAAAGATAAATCATTAATGCATTTACAATGCTCGTGTATAATATAACTAAACTAGATAACTAGCACCATCCCTAGCAACGGTGCCAATAATGAGTGACAAGTACCCCCTATGCCCAACCATACAAATCACAAGCATTCACAGATGATCCAATTGAATTCCATGGGGGACTAGTTGTGGCATCTAGATTGTTATGTCTTGATCGCAGTTTGTTGTCTTCCCACTTGGACTAGCGGTAGCTTTGTCACATATGGTTTAGTCTAAGGTGAGGCATATGATTCTTGATGTTGTTTTGGCCTTATGCTACTTCTAATCATAATAAAGAAATCAATTGTTTAGATTAATTTACAATGGAAAGTAAAGTATAAACTAGCCTACAGGTGATGAGTGTCTATTCCTAGCTTACTGTACACATCCTAAACCCATGTATCCACTACTGGGATTACCAAGTGCTATGCTACTGGGTGAACCAAACAATAATGCTACTAGGGTTATCAAGTGAATACGTGTTTACACTTGAAACTGGCTGCACTCATTTCACCAATTTATTAATATGCATAGAAACATAAATATTAACTAAGTACATGAAAAGTAAACCTAATCTAGGTTAAAGTGTTGCAATGAGTAAGAATCAATCTCGATCTTATTACCGTTCATGGAATGTGTCCAAGTATATTTCCACTTGAATAAGACACCATACAACTAACTTAGATCCACACTGTGGGCACTCATTAATTATTCTCTAAGACTATGGAATAAAACTGCAAGAGTTTGGCTACTCTATTGGCAAAAGAATACCCAAATCATGCATCCAAGTGTTATAGTTATAGGCTAGTGCACATCATGCGATATCGGATATCAAACATCACCTCTTGAGCCCCGATATCAGGTCTTAAATATTGAAGCTAGACAAAATACACTTCATGAAAGAGCATCATGAGCATGGAAGGGGTCACTAATACAATAAATCTTACAAACTCAAAGAATATGAAGAACCCATATTAGCTACTCAAAACATCATTAACATTTAGCGAGCAGTGTATATTCCTACTATGCATGTAAGGGATAGTTGCATTAAGTGACTAAACATGGATACAATGCAGATCCACAACATCATCTTCAACCTTCAATGATGCTTGTGCCTTGCAAAATATTGAAAATAATAGGCAAAAATTAAAGTTTTTTTCTAGAATACTCATAAAAAAAGTAGAGAGTCGGTACAAATCCTAAGAACCAGAATCAATTCAAAGATGAAGTACCATGCTCAAGCTTTTTAATGATAAGTATCAAACTTATTCCAAAGTGTCTAATTTAAGCAAACAGGTCCATGGTTGAAAATAAGGGGCACATGAATCCCTTGATGCAGTAATGGAAAGATCTTATGTACTATTACATAGGTTTTGAGGCCACAGATTTTCTTAAAGGGAAAAACTCTAACACATCATCAATGAGCTAAGAAATGAGACAAGAGAAACTTTTGGGGTATATGTTGAAGGTAGACTATTTGAAATGATAGCTCATCAAATTCAAAGACTCATTGATCAAATGGCAAAAGAAAAAAGGAAGTTAAGGAAAAGAGAATCAATAGAAGAATATAATAGAGATTCAACAATAAAATAAGGGACGTAAGAATATGCGAGTCACAAGAAGAAGAAACTTTAAAAGACATGATTAAACACAAGACTCTACCAATCTAAAAATCAGTTAATGACATTACAACCAAGGTAGAGAAAATGTGATATTTAGTAGATGAAAAATTTGCTACAGCACTAAAGATAGTATAGGAAAAGACTAAACAATCTCTAAGAAGAAGCAAAAATAAAAAGAAAAGAAGAGACATTGAATGTGAAAACTACAAGTATAAAGGAAAAGTTGCAGCAGTAGAGGAAATAACCAACTCTAGTTTAGAAGATGACACAGGATGCAAAGTGTACTAGTATGAACATCCTAAGGGATGTTACCCTGTTATGGTCCATTTACAAGAGTCTGGGACATATGTACTTGATCAAAAATTTATTAAGAAACAAATTTCTAGATGATTACCTTATCCACAAGGGAAGTTTTGCTAGCCCTACTATCAAACATACTATCCAAGTAAGGCTTATCCTCAACTACAAGAGTAATACTAGTAGTAATGGCAACAACCATCAGTGTGGGGAATGCCACCATCAAGGCAATAGTATCCATATAGGAAACCTAATCCCTATGGATACTATGTTTAACATCTAATCTTTCTTGACAATACTTCAGTCCACACCTCTACCTCCTACTATCCACCAAATTATCATAGACTCACTACCTCATGTATGGATCTAAATTCTTACATATCCCAACTAGCAACTAGTTCTTTCCTTTAAGATTCCAACATCCTACCACCAGTATTGTCATTGGTCATGCAAGGAGAACTGCCAATACAACCATAACAAAAGAGTACTACTTAGGCAATAACTACACAAGAGGATGTGATGACAAGCAAACTAAGAGCCAAGAAACGTTCCTTTTTCAGGATAATTTGAGAAAAGGTTTGAAGGATGGGAACTTCACCTAACCCTACTCCATCCACACATTCTTCTATAGGAAACACTATGCTCCCTGTATCAGCAAAGAAGAACCTAATGACTATAATGCTTACTTAGATAGTAATGGATTAGATTAACACAAGAGCACTTTCCAAGAAGAGAATAGATCTTGGGAGCCCCTTAGTCTATCTACAAATAGTAGGACATATACCATGAAAGGCTCTTTTATATTTTGGGTAAAAAGCAAACCTCATTTCACAAGATATGTACAAGACTTGGAATCTTTCCCCACTAAAGAAAAGTAACATTCAATTAGAGCTTACAAACTAATCGATTGCAATTCCACTTGGACAAGTGAAGGATGAAATTACCACCATTAGTGGCTAGTCTTATCATGCTGATTTCATAGTCATACACATGGAAAATAACAAAGGGGAATTCTCCAAAGTCATGGGAAGAGCATGCCTTAGCACTATGAATGCTAAGCTTGGAATCTAAGACTTGTCCTTGAAAATATTTAAGGAAGATGAAGCCAAAATTATCCGAAGATGTAAAGTTCCATGTATTGCATACAACACTAATGGGTACAATTGTGTGCAAAAGATCTAGACCACAAAACATGAGGCTATTAAAACATGCAATGGATGTATAGAAGACATGTATGTACAATAGTGCCTTTATGCAGTAGCCACTAGACAAGAAGACACCTAGTGGCTGATAACTGAAAAAGAAGTAAAATGTAACATATGCATGGAACCTTTAGATAAAATTGCAATTTTCTATGTCAAAGAAACAAATAAGCTAGAGTAATTAAGAAGACAACCTCTTTACATGAAATGACAACAACAAGAAGATATTGAATGGGGATAATTAGAAATATAAAAGAAGTACAAAGCAAAACCCTTGGAATTAAAGGCCCTATCGAATGCACTTGAGTATGCTTTCTTGAACAATAAAAACTTAGTAATCATAAATGCCGATCTAGATAAGGAACAAAAGAGAAAACTATTAGAAATGATAAATAAATGGCCCAATGCATTTGCATGGTCCTATGATTAAATCACAAATATTGATCCACACATTTTTCAACATCAAATCTATATAGATTCAAACATTAAACCATGCCATCAACCTCAAAGATTATTGAATCCTAAACTTAAAGAACTATCAAATAAGAGTTGGAAAAGCTTTTGAAAGGTAGGTTCATCTATCCCATAGTAGACAGTGAATGAATTAGTTCATTAGTCATTTTCCTAAAGAATGATGACAACTGGAGGATCTGCATTGATTTTCGATTGTTAAACATGGCAATGTTCAAGGACCATTACCCTCTACCATTTGTTGACTAAGTCTTGGATACCATTGTAGGATACCAGTACTATAGTTTCTTGGATGGATAGAGTGGGCAGAACCAAATTTACATTGCATCAGAAGATCAAGAAAAGACCACATTCACTAGTCCATGGAGGACATTTCCATACAAGAAAATGCCCTTTGACATGTGTAATGCCCCCACCACCTTCTAGATACTTGTACTAAGTATCTTCTAGAAGTAGATTGCTATTGAAAGGTAGGTTCATCTATCCCATAGTACACAGTGAATGAATTAGTTCATTAGTCATTTTCCTAAAGAACGATGACAACTGGAGGATCTGCATTGATTTTCGATTGTTAAACATGACAATGTTCAAGGACCATTACCCTCTACCATTTGTTGACTAAGTCTTGGATACCATTGTAGGGTACCAGTACTATAGTTTCTTGGATGGATAGAGTGGGTAGAACCAAATTTACATTGCATCAGAAGATCAAGAAAAGACCACATTCACTAGTCCATGGAGGACATTTCCATGCAAGAAAATGCCCTTTGACATGTGTAATGCCCCCACCACCTTCTAGAGACTTGTACTAAGTATCTTCTAGAAGTAGATTAGTAATGGAGTTGAAGTATTTATGTATGATTTCTTCACATACGAGTTAAATTTTAGACAAGCCTTAAACCACTTAAAGTAAATTTTGAAATGATGTATAAAAACTAATATGAAGATCAACTGGAAAAAGAGCCACTTAATGGTTCAAGATGGCATAGTTATGGGACACAAAGTATCTCATAAAGGAATAGACGTAGATTTAGAAAAGATCAGAGTCATTCAAAATATCACTCAGAGGCCACAAACTATCAAGGATGTCAAATGATTTCTTAGCCATACAAGATATTACAAGAGATTTATTGAAAACATTTCAAAGATTGCAAAATTGCTAATCAAACTAACAAAGAAAGATGCACCATTTTAGTGGACAGAGCAATGTAAGAAAGTGTTTGAAACCTTAAAAAAATTGATAGAGATACTAATCCTTCAAGCTCCAAATTGGTCCAAGCCTTTTTACATTATGATAGATGCTTCAAACTATTCTTTGGAAGTAGTACTAAATCAACCTGATGACCAAAAAAGACCTTATTATATGCACTATAGTAATTGAGGCATCATTGGGGCACAACTCAATTACACCATCATAGAAAAGAAGCTTATGGTAGTGGTGTATGTGCTTGAGAAATTTAGACACTATGTGCTCAGGTACCCCATTTATATCCATACTGATCACATTGCTATCAGATTTTTGATGAATAAATCAATAGTAAGTCTAAGAGTGATAAGATGGCTCATTAACTTGCAAGAATTTAGCATCACAATGATTGATAAGAAAGGAACTAAGAATGTTGTAGCAAATTACTTATCAAGGCTAAGATGGAAATCCCAAGAAAGTGATGAACCAATATTTGATCAATTTCCTAATGAAAAATTATTCACAAAGATAGAAATGATTATAGATTCAACAATGAAGTTATGGATTACTGATTATATGACATATATCACTAGGCAAAAACTTCTTATTGAATGGGATAAGCAACATAAGGAATAGTTCCTCCACAAAGTAAAGACGTATATGGAAATTAATGGAAATATTTATAAGATATGTGTTGATGGGTTGATAAGATGGTATGTTTGAGAATAAAGTTAATAGAGAGTCCTACAAGATGTGCATGAAGGACCATGTGGTGATCACTATGCTAGACAAAGGACTACTAAAACTAATAATGACATGTTATTTTTGGCATACTATATTCAGGGACGCTCATCATTTTTCATAATCTTGAAAATATGTCAAAGAGATGGAGGAATAACAAATAGAAATGAAGGACCATAACAATAGATACAACCATTGGAACCTTTTGACATTTTTGGGATTAACTTCATGGGAGCCATCACACCAATGTCAAATGAAAAGTCCTACATCATAGTAACTATTGATTATTTTATAATGTGGGTAGAAGTGGCTCTAGTTAAAGATTACATAGCCAAAATAGCTACCAAATTCTTTCAACATGTGGTGAACAGATTCAAAGTACCACACATGCTAATCTTAGATAACAAGACTCACTTTACAAGATCTACATTTAAGAAGCTAATGCAACAACTTGGGGTTAATCACAAGCTAACTACACCCTATCACCCCTAAGAAAATGGTATAGCTAAAGTGACTAATAAAGAAATCACAAGGATATTAACTAAAACTATTAGTTGATATAGGAAGGAATAGAGCATTAAACTTAATGATGCTCTATGGGCATATAGATCAACCTAGAAACTTCCTATATAATATTCACCTTATGAGGTAGTTTATGGCAAACTATCTACCTTGGCAATTGAAGTAGAACTAAATAACCTTTCCACTAGTAGTACTCTTGACTTGGACTTAAGCTCAGCTCAAAAAGAATGTTTAATGAATTTAAATCTCTTAGAAAAAAATTAATTAGTATCTCAAAAGAGTAATGAAGTCCATAAAAAGCACTTAAAATGTAGATATGATGCTAAAATAAAACAAGTATCTATCAAGCCTAGAGATAAATTCCTTTATTATAATCCTAGTCATGTTCCACAAAAGGCTAAATTTTAAACTATATGGAAGGGATCTTCTATAGTCCATGCTACATACCAATCCAGTGCAATGTAAATTTATCACCAAACAAGTCCCAAAAAACTTATTCTTGTCAATATTTAATAGGTGAAACTATAATGTGACTTTCCTTTCTCTTTCAGGGACTCTACCATGACCCTAAAACTAGTTGGAACTTGTTCAATCTTCTAAGTTTCTTTTCTTAATGTTAGTCATGGGGGTGTCAAGTTTGACATTTAGGCATCAAATCCTCTTTTTCGATTCTTATAGTTTTCTTGTTTCTTAACAAGTTTTCACATTCTTTGATATCTTTTCATTCCTTTATACTTTTCAATTTCTTACTTAGTTTTCATTCTTTAATATCTTTTAAATTATTTATACATTTTTCTAATCTTACATTTTTCTCTAATCTTTACTATCTTTCATGTACATATTTTTGTTGATTTTTAAATGGTGTAAAGTAATAAAACAGGATGTAGTTAAAATAATGAGAATATCACCCTATGTTATCAAATCATCAAAGGACTAATTATATATATAGTGAGACCACATCATCCATCCATTCATTTCCAATAAGAAGAGCTTCTTACCATAGACATAATAAACCTAAAATAAAATTGTGATCATTATGTCCAAATGAAAAAGTGAAGAACCAAGTGGGGATGAAAAGGATGTGACATCAAAGAGATTTGTGGATTCTCTAAGACTACTATTATGAGTCTTATCCTATTATTAAGTTATACTATTCACTTAAGCTCTAACAAAAAAAATGAAAATATGTCTAAAATAAGTGCTACCTTACCATGTCACTCGAAATACATGTTACCCATGCCTGAAGGTAGTCCTTTGGTAAGTTTCACATATTAATAACCTAATAAATGCACAAAATAAAAATTTCTAAGGGTTCCACTAAAAAGACATGTTACCTATGCCTACAGGTAGGTGAATTATCAGAAATTTCAAGGTTTCTTGGACTCACATTGGTTATGGAACTAGAAAGACATGTTACCCATGCCTAAAGGCACTTCTTTGTCCAATGGCCAAGTCTCCTTCAAAATAAAATGTGCTATTAATAAATTGCTTTCTTAAACTTCATTACCAAGTATTAATACTCCTTATAGTTTTGGTAGTCTTATGGTTGTTAGTTTTGGGATGATACAATGTGACGTTACTAGTAAGTGGTATGGACTTGGTTTGGATCTTGGATGAAAGAACTAATGATTACTTTAACCATGTGTCACACACAAAATTCATTATTCATTATGCCTATGGTAAGACACCTTACGTTCTATTTTCTACAATCCTTGCTACTCCCATTCCACTTCATAATTTAATGGTTTTTTATAATATAGTATTATTTTTTCATTAAGGCAATACTAACATGTGTTTTGGAAGATAGGTATGTTTTACATTCAACTCCTTGAGTACCTATAGACACTTGTAGGTGTGGCTATATAAGGGCACTAATGATTGGAGCTTGCTTTGGGGAGGATCCACTTGTATAACTCTTTTGCTTCATACCTAACGATCAATCCCACATCATCTGGTACATCCAAAACACTTATGCAATTATTGTTACTTTCCTATACATTCCTCTTTGATCATATATTTGGCGAATTCTACCAATCATCTCCTATAGACTTCATTGACTTACTTTGCCTAAATTCCTTCTTTCACATAATTTTGATGACAAATCCTTACATTTTGAGCATCACCCATGATCAAGAACCCTTTAGACCATCTTTATACCTTTCATACTATTCATTTCACTTAATTTCTCCATCAAAAATTGATCAAAATATGGAAAATTTTCATGGTGACATCGTAGCAAAGATGTATGATGCCCTATGAAATTGCATTGATGATGTTGTATCTATGATGTATCTCATATCCCTATATATATGCATGAGGAGTTAGAAAATATTTCATTCTTCTCATTTCAAGCATAGGGAGTTCATGCCATTTTTATGACTCTCTGACACTCAAACTTCCAAGCTTCATAACTTCCTCATCATAGCTCCGATTTGCATGATTCTTGAACCTTCTTAATCATGGAGTAACTAACTAAGTTGTGGAAGAGAGTGATGCATGTAATTTGTGTGATTAGCATCAAAATTTTCTAATGCTTGAAAGAACATATTAAAAACAAGAACAATAATAATTCATCACATTTTTACTAAATAATTGAATAAAAGCTAATAAACTTAACTATTCTTCTTAATCCATATTTCAAATACACATTAAAAGAAAATAAAAATTATGAGAGATCATGAAGACCTAATGTATTTGTAACACATTAGAAAATACAATAATTAAGGATTTCTTTTCATAATTTTTCTAACTCTGCAATCTTAATAAGAGCTAAGAAGTGATAAATCCAAGAAACTAAGAGAGGATTATGAACTATTAGAAACTTATTTGAAACCCTTGGGCAATCATAGATGAATTATTTATTATTACATATGGCTCCTAAGAGACATGTAGCTGAAGGACCCTCACAACAAAGGGGTAAGAGACCTAGAGGAAAAGAACAAGCTGGAGAGAAAACTCCATAACCTAAGCAAGAGGCCTTATCTTACAACATCCATCAACCTACACCTATGATGGAGCAATTCAAACAAGCTAAAGTTGAGGCATCACTTGTTTAAGAATAAGAACAATGCCTTGTGTTGTTGAATGAGTGCCTCCAAGCCATCCAAGAGAAATCCATCATGTCGACAATCATAGTGAAATTAAAATTTGGATTGTTCATGGAGTTGTCCCTTGCTAATATTTGAGAGTAACTGCAAGCCTCTCCTCCTTAGCCCATACTTTCATGAAATGGTGAATGATATTTGGGAGAAGTATATCAATTTTGGAAAAATAAGCAAGATGATGCCACTGTTAAGATTGAAGGAATCATAGTGACATATTTAGTAGAGTCAATGGCCAAGGCTTTGAATCTTCCCAATGTCAAAGTCAACATTGCACAAATATCTATAAGGTCCAACATAGATGTAAAAAAGTTATAGCTACAGAGGGCTTATGGAAAAACTGAGAAGAAATATAATAGATTGTCTATTGTAAAGAAGGCTTATTTCAAAATTGAAACCTATCACATCTTCCTAACTAAAAGATGAAATATAATTTTCACCTATGCTACTAGAGGAAGTGTCATCCTCATGGGGAAATCCCAAGCTAATATATCTCATCTATTATTTTTGAAAATCTAGAGGAGGTTGGATGAAAGTAAAGCAGGAAAATTTACCTTATCATCTCCTTGCCTTATCAAAAGACTATGCAGACAAGTAGAAATTTTGGGTTACACAAATGATGTTCTCTACAAAGCATAGAATGCTTTCTATGCTAAAATTTCAAAACCAGTGCCATCCAAGAAGGATCAAGTAGAAAATCCAACTAGCATTGAGGGAGCTACAAGATCCATACCAATAGGAAATGTTCTAGCTTTAACATAAGAGCAAGTAGGATCTTGTGAGTAAACATTAGCTGCTAATAGACTAAGACTTATCACTCTACTAGCATAATAAGATTACCAATCCTTCATAAGCCATTTACGATAAATTTTTGAAATTATAAGCTAGGGAAATAGAGAAGCCTATAGTATGTGTAGAGAGCAAGATCATGTAGGAAGGCCTACAACATTAACAAGACCCACAAGTGGTTAAATCTCATTACAAGCAAGAGAAGAAAAAGAATGGGGCACAAAAAATATCAAGGAACATTACATCTTTCCAAGTTATGCTAGAAATAGTAGAAGAAGCCACAATAGTGATGATGCAACATTAAGATGCACTAGGAGTAGTTGAAGTTATCACTAACTATATCAAGGAATGCTTTAATGATTATGTTGTAACATTGGAAGATATCACTAGAGTAAGAGATGTAGAAATAATATTGGAACATCCATGGCCTCACAAGAATGCAAGTACATTTTAGACTAACTATTGCAAACTAGGTAAGTGATGCAAAATCCTTTTGATATCCCTAATGATATCATTGCAGTGTACTCTAAACTCATTTCAACTAAGGGCAAGTTGGTGATGTCTAAAACGAAGGTTGAACACACAGAAAATGTGTAGAGATTACCTGTAGAGTTGGCTACATTGAGAGCAAATAGACAAGACCCTACATGACATGTTGTGTTAGACTAGCTAAAATGATTTCAACCTAAACAAATAAACCAAATAATAATTAGGAATATCTAGATAGATATGGAAAAAGAAAAGGGAACATGGAATGCCTCATTAGCAGAAGCACAAACCTATGGTCATGCCAAAGCCCTGATTACCCTAGAAGAAAAAAATAAAAGAATTACTACAAAAACTATGAGGTTAACTAACATTAAGAAGCAAAAGAATATTCCAGAAAGAAGCATTCATCAACTAAGGAGCAATTTACAAGAATCAACCTTGACATGAGAAAATAGACTAGAGAAAATAGGACCCTGTTAATAGAAGTAGTCCATGCAACATGACAAAGTTAGCTATTGAAATTAGTATGTGGTAGAATGAGGCCAAGAAACATGAACTAAAAGAGCATTTTTGGAGATCAAGTAGGCATGTATAAGAAAATAAATAGAAAGGAAATATAGATGGCCAAAGCCAAGATAAGCTTAATTATGATACAAACACTTGACTATCAGCCAATATTGGATGGTCTTACACTTGTCCACCAAGCTAAAATCAAAAATAAAGACCTGCAAATAGACGATCTAATAGAGTACATGGGATTATCAAATCTCCTATATGCTAATCTAAACATGTTGATAGCAGGTAGGCCTAGATAAAACTAGAGCATCAAGTGGCCATAGTATATGCACTATGTGAGAAGGAGTTCATAGAGAGAAAGGATGCATAATAGAACTTGCACATTGCAAACTTTAAGCTCCAAATAGTCAAAGCTAGCTACCAGGACCAAAAAGATGTAGTAGCAAATTTGGTTAGGAGGATGAAAGATTATCAAGAATTCATAAAGATAGCTAGAACATTTGAAAAAGGAAGAAGTTAGTTTGTATCTTAGTATGTAAAGGCTACTGAAATGTTTTCACAGTTACCATGCCCTTAAAAAGTACCAACTCTAGCAAACATTGTTGAATTTGCCTAGACGATACATGATGCAAGATCTAAGGAAGAAAAGGTTCAGGTGCTACTCAATAAATACCAATTCTAGAAGCCTAATGACAAATGGAAGAAGCTAATGGAGATACCATTGCCTGGAACTTGAAGGCTACATTGGGATTTCTATTTTGTTTTGTTCTATTTTGTCAAATGTGTCAATCATGTAATGCAAGATAATCTTGTAAACACCACTTGAACCACAATGCGGCATTTATAGTAGATTCAGTCATGTAAATAAGTCATAGTATCCATGTCTATATACAACCCCATAAATTTTGTAAGAAATTCTATTCTCCTTTTGTTTTAATTTGAGTATGAGTTTCCAGTCAATCATGGGGTTATAACAAAACCCTTATGTCAATTAGTGGTGATATTATATCTACGATATCATAGCTATACATATGTCATCATAGATGTATTGTAGTGGGCCATGGTCATGCCTATAAATACCAATCCACTATCATGTCAAAATGAAGAACCTTTGCCAAAACTTAACCAAATTCTTGTAGTTTTGTTTTGTAACTTAGACTTAGCGATAGAGTAAATGCCCACAATGTAGTATTTAACAATTGTATAGAATCTTTGTTTGAGTGGATTGTTCTTGGGCACAATTCATGATCAAAAATAAATATCAAGATTGTTTCTCATCATTGTAGCATTTCACTTAGCTCATTTTTACTTAGCTTAATTTTACTTTTCAGCATATTTACATTTCTTAAGTCATGTACATTTTCCAAGTACTTTACTCTTTTATCCTTTAGTAAGGTGGTATAAGTATGATTGGTTTCAAGTATAAAGTGTAATTATTTAATAATCTAGTAGTGATTTCACTTGATTATCTTAGTTGTGGATTCACTTGGTAATTCCAGCAATAATTACATTAGCCCAAGACATGTACGACAAGCTAGGAATGGATACTTATCATTCCTAGGCTAAAATAGTTTCATACTTTCCTCATACTTAGACATAGAACTTACGATTACTTTTCACCATGTTGACATTTAGTATAATTAAAGCCAAACAACATCATCGTATCATATGCCTAATTGAGAGTTAAACCATACAAATTAATCTTCACTAACTCAAAGTGAGAAGATAACGATCACGAACTGAATGTTAACTACTAGTAAATCTACATTGGCTATCCACGAATTACGATTAGGTCATACATGTACACTTGTGACTTTTATGGTTGAGTGTTGGAATACCTAACTAATCATCATTAGCCTAATGATAAGACTCTTAATTTGAAAGTTCTAAGTCATGGATTCTCAATTGACCTTATGTCTTGAGGGTAAGTTAATTTTTTAAAGTTTAATCTATTTGTTATTCCATTGTCTTTATAAATATTCGTAATTTGGAGAGTTTAAACACCAATAACCATTGTAATCAAGAGAATTTACACATAAGAAAAACATGATCATAATTGAAAGAATGAAGTATTATTATTAATGATTTATATATGCTTTATGGTGCACATTTTAAGATCTTACATCATGCTCTTTGTTCAATGTGCAAAAGTGTATGTTTATTGGGAGGAAAATTTTAAGTGCATTGACTTTTAGGTATGACTTAACTTAATTCTTGAAGATGTACTAAGATTCTAGTTGTCTATGATAGAAAAATGGTGTAATAGGTGTGCTAAAGGTTTTCTTCCTTACATTCTTTATCAATGATGAATTGTTCGTAAGTTCTATGTCTAAGTATGAGGAAACCACCATCATTCCACATGATGGTGTTTTTGAATTCTATTTCAAAAAACCACCATCATTCCACATGTTGTTGCTTTACAAGCTTTGAATATTTGATTCATTACTTTTAAGAAGAATGATGCCTCTTAGTTTAGGTAATAAGAGGAATGAGCTACTTAAGTACTTTATATGTTTAGGATTACATTTTTTTTTTGCATTTTTTAAAGAAAAATTAATTTACAAATTTTTTTCTTGTGTTATTTTATTTCCTTCATTAAGGTGCTTAGCTTTTTATTTTAAAGGAGCATTATTTTTTGTTTGTCATGATAATTATACTTCTGAACTCTTTCTAATCATGTACCTTTGATTATGTTTTTTATATTGGTGTTTTTATGATCTAGACACTATAGATTTGTGTTTATAGTTTCTTCTCAAAGAAAAAAGAAAGTAGAATTTGATGTGAAGGATTGTCAAGACCAAAACCAGATGACTATATGTACTTCCAAGATGTATTGCCAATACAAAACTTAATAGAATTTCTATAACTTAATGTTTTTAAATCAAGAGTCTTATCACTAGGATAACACCTATATAAAATTAATGCATAATATTTTACTAGAAACAATGATACATTAGCCTAGTAGTAAGACTCTTGATTTAGAAGCTCCAAGTTATGGGTTTGATTTTGATGGGTAATGCATCATTTAATTATATATCTTGGGGTGTACCTATATTTTAATTAATTCAAATTCTAACACAGTAACATGAAGAATATTCTCTCAATAGAGGACTATCTTTGAAACTCATTTTTACATCTAGGTTATTGATATGCACATTTTTCTATTAAGTATTACTAAAACTTAGAGAGTGCACATTGATCAGAAATCTTATACATGCTTATGAACCTAATGAACATCAAAAAGTCATCAACCTAGAAATTGGATTAACAAGGCCACATATAAATAAAAATTAAAACACTAGCAAATAAAAAACAATAAAATGAACAAAAATAACACATATAAAATGACAAACTAGTTGCAAAAAAAGATAATTAATGCACCACAAAATGAAAAATTACAAAACACATAATAAACTAAATAAAAGTAGAACATAAAGCAAAGAAAGAAAAGACATCAAAGTAAGAAAGAAATAATAATAAAGTGGGTAGCTATGGTAGTAGTATACTAGATCAAATATAATTTTATATACTAAAATGATCAACTACAAGAATACAAATTTAAATTTCTTACTTTATGGATGATTAATAAGAAGAACAATGTACATGAACTTCACTACTCCATTTTTTATCTTTGCTTAACTTGCATGGTCTTAGCTGATTATTATTATTGATTTTGTTGTGGATTAGTTTTCTATGTTTGTAATTGGTTTATCATTTTGTATGTGTTATTTTTGTCTAGTTTATTGCTTTTTTTATCTTTGCTTAGTGATGAGTGGCGAGGTACCCCTATGCCCAACCATACGAATCACAAAGCATTTACATGCGATCTGGTTGAATTCCATGGACTAGTCCTCTAGGAAGTGAATCTTGCCTTAAGGTCAATTGTTGTCTTTCCAATACACATGTGACGTACAATGGTATGGTTAAGTCTAATTGAGGCATATGATTTTTATCATTTTTATTTTATGGTTTGGTGTTCAAATGTAGATGAAATTAATTAGATTAAATAATGTAAATTAACTATGTAACTAGCATTTAACTAATCCTAACATAAGCATCCAGTCCCACTTTTCGTACATATCTTGAACCGACATATCCACTGCTGGGTGACCAAGTGCTATGCTATTGGGCATACCAAGCAATAACGTTGTTGGGATTACCAAGCAAATACATGTTACACTTGAAGTAGTCATACTTATGTGTTTAATCTATCTTGCTTAATTGCCTCATTAACTTAATTATTATAAATAATTAATAAATAATTGCAACATTAAATAAATTATTGAAAACATTAAATGTATAAATGAAAATAGCTAATCTATCCAAAGTGCTGCAAGGTTTATTAAAAAGCTCATCTTTATTGCTACACACACTAGCATGCTTAGGTACAATAATGCTCAAATAAAGATCTGTATAGTCAATGACTCGTGCTACAGGTACTCGGGGAAAAAATTCTAACTTTCAAATGGAAAAACTGAAAGAGATTCACTTCAACTATAATCTCTTATGCCATAAATGCAGTTGTTAGGCATGTATTTATAGTAAAAAACCAACACTTCATTGATGAGGTGTTGTCAACGCATGATAAGATGCATCAACTAGGTCTTGTCGACAAGGCCCAGTCGACAAGGCCTTGTTAATGGAACCAACTGAAAGCCATTCATCATGCCCCCATAGCTAAATGAAAACTCATCCTCGAGTTCTTTTACAAAATTTTGAAAGATATGGGATTATTGACTGACTTTTCTTAAACAAAACAAATTGATCGACTTGACAAAAAATTGAGTGTTTGGGTGTATAGATCAACACATTACAAAAAAATGATGGTATCTAGGACGTAAAATTGAACACCATGACACAACTCTTCAAAATCGAATAGCACATTCCTTGATGGTGTGATGTTGATGGAGAAGATCAAACTGTCCTAGGTGGTGGTGGTCCTTGAGGCTTTGAGGGACCTTCACCGACTTCATGCACGGGTGGTGGTTGAGGTGGCTACAGTTGTCCTACTACTGCTACAACTTCATATGGGAGGCAGAAAGCATCCAGCAGTGCTTTCATTTTCTCCTCCTTGCTTTTGGGATTGTGCATCGTTGATGCAGCTTTGTCGATGTGGGTTGGAATGGGCAAATCCTAGGGAGATGGGATTACTAGAAATAGCTTCTTTACATTGATAACCCAGGTAGCAAACTATTTGCATTTAATGTTAAGTACCTTAACTGTGTCCTTTAGCTCCTGGTAGTCATTCATCCATTTGGCTAGGTCCTCAGTGATTGAACTTCGAGTTCAGCATTTGCAGTATCAAGCTTCTACTTGGCATCTTTATGGTGCTTGAAATCAGCCTTGTATAAAAGATATGAGCTAGCCACTTGCTTTTCTAACTCTGACTGTGGCTTTTTGGTAGTCAGCATTGCCAAGTTTACATATTGAAGATTGGCCAACTCTATATATTCTATCATTTCTTTGATTTACAACTCCTTCAAGTAAATCTTTGCTTTGTTGTAGGCATCAATCCCATAAATGATGGGTTGCCACATTTCTCTTCCTTGTTGGAGTTGCTGGAGGGGCTTTATTCATTTTTGCCTTTGCCAACTGAATGTATTTTTTATTAACTTCCTTTTGCAAGCCAAATTGGTCTTTATAGTGATTTTTCACTTTTTCAAACTTGAGAGCCTCATTTTTCTAGGCAGCAATCTCGATGGTAGATTTCTAGTGTAAGGCACACACTTCCTTCATTGATAAATTTCGATTTTCTGTGGCCAATCTTCTTAATTTTGTGTTCATTCTAGCAAGTTGCTCTTGCTGTTGATGAATGAATTCTTACATTTAGTCCTTTTAAGCATCAACATTTCACAGGTGATAGTTCTGTGCAGTCAGGGTCTCATTCTCTTAGCACAGTTCTATCAAGTCATTTTGAATTACATACGTTTTGCTTCTACCATAGACTAGTTGAAGATGGCTGTAACTACCTCCTTCACAACCTTTTGGAATCGTTCTTGAAGCTATTTGAATGCTTCATCTCTTGTTGTTGTTGGGCTGAGGATCACATGATCTGCAAGTTGGGCATGTAGTTCGGTAACCTCCACTTCCAAGCATTGATTTCGTTCTTGAGCCATTTTGAGTTTCCCCTCCAAAATAATGCATTTTCCCCTTACATTTAGTAGCTCTGAATGGGCTACAGTGATGTCTTTTGGAAAATCAAAGATATCTAACATCGATTGCTTGGTTCTCACTAGTCATTTCAACAATTCTTCATTCTAAGCTATGCTTAGCTTTTTGTTGACCATGCCTACAGATTTCTGCACATCTTGAAGTGCAAATATGTCTAGTACAGATGCTACAAGTGCATTCAATTCTTTAGTGACATGGTTAGCAACAATTTCAATCCCTGTTTCCTCCCCTTGGTGCTGCATCACCCAGACACTTGCCTCTTTGCCTTCCTCCAAATGGAGGCAGAAAGTGGCAACATTCCCAGAGATTTCTAGGAATAGATGATGTTGTGATAAAGACACTGTTACCTCTTAAGTGTTGGGATCCAACCTTGTAGGCAACTACATTCATTCCACAATGAAAATTGGACCACCCCTCTCCATCTGGCTAACTATTTGGGCCACCTCATTAAGGTGACTCATCGTTGGTCTGTATACAGATGGATCTACCCCACTCATCCTTACTTATTTCTCTTCTTCACTCAAGAGCTACTCTTGGATTTTGTGTAGATGCCCAATGGCTACGTGGGCCTTTGGCATTGTTTCCTAAGTGGGTGATGATGGTAGTTGCTCCTCCTCTTGGGTCATTACTGGCATTTTATCTTTCATGACTTTTGACCATGAGGCCAAAGGAGGATGCCTGATGGTATCATTGGAGTAGCGAATGATGCTTACCCTTTTGTAGAGTTTCCATATGAGATACAAAAAGGGCAAGGTCTTCCTTCCACATTCATTTTCCTTGAAGCATTTTTCAATATCTATGTAGATCAATTGTGAAAGGTTGATGGAAAATTTTTCGCTTAGAGTGACGCATGCTCAGGCAAAGAAGGTAGTCACCTTGCTTAGCCTCACCATTGGATTGAGGTGATAGGTTGCAATTTTAAAGTAAATTTGCTTTGTCGATGTGAATGCACTGTACTCCTTATGGTCAACCCTGTAGCATCACTAGGTCCACTCGCTCTTGGCCTCAAGATCGCCTTTCGTGGATAATTCTGCTAGCTATGTTCTAGTGTCAGGCAACCCAAGTGCATGTGTGATTGCTCCTATCATGTAGGACACTTGAATGTCCTTGATTTTGATAATGGACCCTAGCCTTCTATTACTCCAGAAGAGATATGTCTCTCCCATGTACCATTCCCCACTAGATGTGATTACTAGCCACATGGGACAGGTTTGTAGTTGAGTCTTGAAATCTGTTGGACCTTTCTTAAGGAATGGCCAAAAGTTCATCTCTTGAAAAATTGATCATTGGATCTCTCGAGACCTAATGATGTCTAGGAAGTCTTAAGTTAGTGACCTCAAGCCTTAGCGCAGATCCAAGCACTTCTCCTCACTATGATTATTCAATTGGCACTTCTTCTTCTAGAATCTATTAGATAGATTTCACTTTGGGCTCCTCATGGAGAGGTCCTGTTGCATGGGTTGGTTCTAGTAGTTCCTAGGCTTGTTATTATTGGTCCCATGGTTGAGAGGGGTCTCCTTCCTATGGGCACTTTTGTTTTGGTGCCATTTGTAATCACAATGAGACCATGGATTAGCAATCATTGTGTAACCTTAAAGTAATTGGAATACCTTTATCTCTTTAAGGATGGTTACACTTGGGCTAAGTTGTGATTATGGCTTATTTGATCATGTTGATTATTATTTTTCTTATGTGTTATTATTAATAGATCATCCCAAAGGTTGTTGGAAGGTTAACTCTTAAAAAAGTTGATGTTTAGATGTTGTTACTGTTATTAGCCCTTGGGGGAGTTAGAAAAATTTCCAAATAATTTCATTGATTTTTCATTAGAAACCTTAAGGTTTGTCGCCCCACAATAAAGATCTTACCTCCAATAAGTGCAGGATCAAAAAATAGAGTGATTTGGAGAAACAATTGGGAAGTTATGAGCTCTAGAAGGTTTTTGGCTCTGAAAATTTACAAAAACTCCCCATGTGTTATGAGAAAATGATGAAAAATTACAAAGTGTTTGATGGTATATATAGGGTTTTTGTGTTGCATCGATGAGGCCTCGTTGATGGGGCCTTGTCAATGTGGTCAGTTGCGTCGATGAGGCCTTGTCGATGTAGCTACTGACCACCATTAATGATCATTGACTTTAGTCAAAGTTGCAAAATACAAGGAGGTTCTGAGTGAAATTAGTGTCAAATGAAAGCTTGACAGGCCAAGAATAGTATGAAAGCATGAAAAGAGGGTGTTGAAGCTCATAAATTTGGAAAAATGGAGAAATTTTGATTCAGGAGATGAATGAAGTAAAAGGTTAAGGAGCATTAAGCGAAATACTCAATGGATTATGGCAATGTCAAAGGTAAGAGACCATAACTAACCAGACCAAGAGCTATGCAAGTGGGTCCTTCCCATAGTAGGCTCTTATCATTTTTTCACTTGCATAACCTTAACTAAAGAGTCTGTGGGCCCCACAGTTAATTTAATGTCATGATAAGTTAAGGACCAACCAAAAAGAATCTAACCAAAAATCCTAACACATCAAACCAAAACATAGAACATAGTAGTGAGGTGAGTTATGGGAGCATGGATGAATGATAGAGCAGGTGGAATGGAGTTTCAAATTGAGGTCATAAGAAGTCCTTTGTGGAAGCTGTGTTTAAAATGATCCAAGAAGATTCCTCTTTAGTCCTAACCAAAACCATCTACTTCTAATGACTTTGCATCATCACCTTAAGACCAATCCACTCCCTTGAGATACAAGAGTGCTTCCACAAAACAACCACCATTCCACAAAGAGAAGAAAAGAGAAGTAGGAAGTGAGAGAAAGGGCCTTGGTTAGAGGGGACCTTTAGGCATATGTGCATGTCATTCAAGTCTCATAACCAATGCTTATAGCCCATTTATTTGTCCAAGGGATGTGCTTTAAATTTCCATCATTTGTTTTTTGAAATGGGAAGCACACCATGCAAGGACTTACTCATGTTTAAGGGATGTGCTTTGAATTCCCATCATTTTTTTTTGGATGAGAACCACACCATGCAAAGACTTTATTTGACTTCGTATCAATGGTTGGTATGGAATGGTAAGAAGCCTATTAAAAACACTCAAGAACTCAAGCAAGTAGAAAAGTACAAAGAGTATTGAGTCTTCTTGAAGTCATACCCTTTACAAACCTTTTAATCCTTCCTAATTATAGAACTACCAAGGTCACTGATTGATTAAAAATTTCTTTAATGGAAGGGACCTCAAATTCCTAGAACAAGGAAAGTCATAAAGTTTATCGAATGGGTAGATGACGTGGACTCACTGCCTATTCAATGAAAAATAAACCATGCCAAAGTCATCAAACATTGGAATTCAAAAATTAAAACAAGACATTAATAATCACAACATTAAGCACAAACCATCATTAGTAAATAGCAACAATGGCACTATTTCTTATGGCAATAAAGTAATTTTATTAGCAAACATAAGAAAATATCACACTTGAACAAAACAAAAACAAGAAAAGTAAAATATATAAGAAAGTGTAAAATAATTAAGAAAGGTTCCAAGGTACTAAAAATGGTGAAAAATTAGAAAAATTTGAAAACCCAAAAATTTGTAGAACAAATAAGTTGTAAAATAAAAAATGTGGAAAACAAAAAGTAGAAAAAACTGAGAAGGCATTTAGCTGGTTAGCACGGATGGCCATCTCCCCCACAACTGAGTTGAAAGGAGGAGATTGGAAAAATAAAACGTGGTTATCCATCCCTCAAGGTGGTAGTTGCACTGGCCTATCTTGATTCTAGGAAAGGATTTACTTGTTGGATATTGACCAACTGCTTTTTATTTGGGCATTCAGGCTTGTAGATCAACATGGTTCTAGAGGGAAAGGCTTGATTAATTATATAAATTCTTTCCCACGATGTTTGAAATTTTACCTTTTTGGGTACATGTGTGGAGTTCCAATAGAGAACCTTATCTCCTGGTTGAAGTTTTATTTTCCTAATTCTAAGGTCATGATGTTGCTTATTGCATACCTTGTTCACCTCATTCAAAGATAAGGCCACAAATCGATTTTCATTGAGCACATTCAAGTTGATCAATCTTTCTTTCTATGCTAGACTTAGCTAAAGATTTAGATCATAGGCTATTGAGAGTGTGTGGAGCTTGGATTGAATTAGGAGCATTGAAAGTTTCCCATACACTAACTTGTAAGGAGAATAGCCAATAGGAAGTGTTCAAGTGGAATGATAAGTCTAGAGAGCATCGTTAAGATTCATGCTCTAATCTTTCCTATATTTGCTAATGGTCTACGTTAGTATTTTTGTGATCTCTTGGTTGGTTACCTTTACTTGACCATTGGCTTGGGAGTGATAAGGTGTTGTTAATTTATGTTCAACCCCCAAGTGTTGCATTAATTTTCTAAAAGTCGCACCTATGAAATGAGTTCCATCATTAGAAATTAGTGAATGTGGTACCCCAAACCTATTTACAATATTTTGTTGTATGAATCTAACAGCAATGGACAATGTACAATTAGTAACAGCTACTACTTCTACCCATTTTGTGCAGTAGTCAACTACTACTATAATATATGCCTTTCCATTGGACATGGGTGTGATGGGACCCATGTTATTCCTTGGATGACCCTTATCTTTTCTGGGTCTACCTTAATCCCTTTTTGTGAAATTTGGTGCCCTAGCACAATGCCTTCTTAGACCATGAGATCGCTCTTTTACTAGTTGAGCTACAAGTCTGTTTTAATACATCTCTTTAGTACTTGCTCCAAGTAGTTCAAGGCTTACTCAAATGTAGCTCCATAGGTGGAGAAGTCATCCATGAAGACTTCAACACCACTATTAATCTAATGTTGAAAGATACTAAGGACCAAGCATTGAAATGTCACAAGGGCATTGCTTTAACCGAATGGCATCTTACAATATGCAAAAGTCCCCCATGGACTTGTGAATGTTATCTTGGCCTGATCTTCTGGTGCAATTTGGATTTGGTTATAACCACTATAATCATCCAAGAAGCTATAATAACAATGCCTAGGTATGGTGTCTAACACTTGATCCAAAAATGGTAAAGGAAAATGATCTTTAAATGTTACCATATTCAACAACTTGAAATCAATGTAAACCCACCATTTTCCACCCTTCTTTGGCACAATTACAAGTGGGCTAACCCACTCACTATCTACAATTGGATAGATGAACCCCACCTTCAGGAGTTGTTCAATTTCCTCTTTGATGCTTTGCTTTAATTTGGGGTTCAGCCACCTTTGTAGCTATCTTCTAGGCTTCATGGCCAGGTTAGTGTAAATGTGATGTTGGCATATCCTTGGATCAATTCTAGTTAGCTTTGGATATGACCAAGCAAAGGTTGTTGACCACTTGTTAACCACCTTCAACAACTTTTCCTTTTGTTTAGGAGTAAGTTTGGCATTAATTATAACTAGTTTACCATTGTTTAAGAATGTGTATTCCATACTGGTTAGTAACATTTTTATCTCTAAGGACTCCTGCTTAAAGTTATCAGGGATTTTCAACTCTCTCCAAAAAGTATCATCATCTTCATAAGAGAGTTGGGAATGAACTTGTTCAATTTTTTTCATGCATTTAACATCAACACATGTTAGGCTCTCAATTGGTTTCATGCATAATGTGCTTCTATTTGAGTCAACTATCAGCCACTGGGTGCCCTCCTATTTTATGGTTGCTACGTACAGATACCTTTAAACATTGATTTCTTATGCACATTAATTACATGCTTTAATGTGTGTACTCTTGATTGACCAAATCTTTTGCACACAATTGCATCCATTATCACTGTACATGATGCATGGAATACATTTCTTCTCAATCTTACCTAGTTCATTTTCCTTGGATATTTCTAAAGATAGGTCCCTTATACCCATACGTGTGTCAACCATGCTTAACCAAGCTCTTTCCATAATGATGGGGAAGTTACTTTTGTAGTTATCCACCTTGATCACTAGAAAATTAGTAAGATAAGACCACCCACAAACTATGATCACAATGTCCTCTACTAGTCCTAAAGGAATAGTAATCAACTAATCTACTAACTCCAAATGAGAGTTGCTCTTCTTAAGAGGTGGTAGCTTCCAAGCCTTGTACATGTCATGGGAGATGAGATTAACTCCAGAACCAAAGTCAAGGAGAGCCTTGCATGGCTCATTTCTAATGATTTGTAGATAATGAGTGGACTTTCTAGGTCAGATCTTTTCTTAAGAAGATTACCAACCTTGATCCAATCAAAAACAACATGAGTTAGAATCACAGTGCGGATCATAGGTAGCACTTAGTTTGAAGGGCATTTGAAGGTGTTTGATGCAGAGTATGAGGATGCTAGAGATGCAAGATGATCAATTGGGCTAGATTATGAGGGTTGAAGAGGACTGATGGGTCAGAAGAAAAGGTCTCTTTCTTGATCAATTGTCCGAACCACTTGGCCAAAATGCTGGCTGTGAATGTATGAGCCTTCATAGCATTTTATTGTTGCATCTATGAAGGAATCTCACCCTATAGGGATGGAGCAAGAGGTAACTTGGTTAAAGGTAGAGGTGTATGTGTAGAGGGATGTGAAGGATGGTATGGATATGGGTTTTTTCCTCAAGTAGATGGTAAATGTTTTTGGTGGTACTCTGGAAGGTAATAGTAATGTTGGAATGATGTATGACTTGCAAAATGTTTAGGGAAGACCAGTTGCTGAACATAGTACCCATATGGATCTAGTTTCCTATAAGGGTACTGCTACCTTGGTGGTGGCATTCCCCATGATTGTGGTTAGTACCACTATTGGTATCATTTATAAGATTGTGGGGGAGTTCCACTTGGGTAGTAAGCTCGTTGTTGCTAGTGGATCTACCTTGGATTGCCTTGAGGATAAGGCAATTATCCAGGTGCCTACCTATGTGCCAATCGAGGATTCAATGCATACATCCTAGACTCTTGTAATTGTGACACCATAGAGCAACAATCCTTTGAATGTTCATTATTAGTTTCATCATCAAAGTCGATTTCCACAACTTCCTGTACTACAGAAACTTTGCCCTCTTTGGTAGGCATGTTAAGCTTCTTTTCACGATTTACAATTATGATCACTATTTTGCTCTTTGGATTCTTTAGAAATCTTTATGGTTGTTTGAAATTTTTCATCCAAAGAGTTCCATAATTTGTCAACCTTTACCGAAATGTCAAAAACAAATTCTTGGATGGGCAAGGTTTTCCTATTTATCACTTTATGAAGTGGTGACTCCTCCTCGTCACAAAATTGGACCTCCTATTTCTTGATGGAAGGATCCCTATTATACTCTTCAGCACTTTCCCTTTTTTGTAACTCACCTTCTTCTTTTGCTACCTACACAATTAGCCTTTAGATCTGATGAGCTCTTAGTTTAGACAATATTCCTTAGGCATACACCACAAGGGTTCTTCTTGTTTCTGCTCTAAGCCCATCTATGATGTGGCGAAGTTGTTTCCTCTAATAATAACCATGGTTAGGGCATTAATGTAAGAGTGAATCATATCTATCCATGGTGGCATCCAAGGGTTCATGCACTCCTTATTTCTAGCCTTATATTTGCATTCTCAGATTAGACACTCTGGAGTATGTCTGATATTTATCATTAAATAACTTTAACATGGTACTCCATCAATGGAGATATTCTAGCTCCCAAGACCAATACCAACTTTCAACATCTTTGATGAGTGTCCTTGGGAAAACCTAGAGTTTCTGTCATTCATTCTCTATATTTTGTAAGGCACAAGCATCATGAAAAGCTTTTAGATGTGTCTACGGATCAAAGTTGTATCCCCCCTCAAATCTTGAAATATTATTCATGTCTAAGTACTTGATCTAACTATCTTTAATGTGCCTAGTTGAAATTTTAACTACCTCGACAATGTTGAGCATACTTTGAGTAGCTAATAGAGGTTCATCATCATCACTACGTTGATGATACCAATGATGGTTTCAACCACCCCTTCAGTATTGGTGGCCTTCATGGTCATTGTTATCTCACTGATCACCTTCATCATGATTATTCTATGAGAACTATCAAATGAAGAGGAATGTTTGGAATTAAATGAAGAGGATGGAGAGGAAGATGGACTGCCACCACCACTACAATTCCCACCATTGCCATTGTGGTGCTTACCACCACTCTTCTGCTTATTACAATCACCATCCTTAAATCCCTTACTATTGTGATGCATGCTCGAGTCCCTACCTTGGCTATTACTTCTTACTAAACCTATTTTATGGATAGTGGATTACAGGTTCAGGTTCACATGCTTGTTACTAGTATCAGTGGGTGGAGAATCTTCATGTTGAGAACCTTCAAAGGGAGGATCCTTATTGTCATCTTGATCTAGTAGGAACAAGGGATTAGTGAAATTTTTTCCCTTCATAGCCTCATGGAGTTTTCTCTGATGTTGATCTCATTTGTGTTATGTTTTAGTGGAACAGTAGTTTCGAGTGTCATATCCATCCACAACATATTCTTCATGAAGATCTACTATGTCCAACTTCTTAAGGGTTTTAAATAGCATCCCAAGCATAGATCTATTAAGGGGAAAGACAATGTTGCCCTCCATATCATGGCATCGTAGTTATTCATCCTAATGTAGGATTAAGGTGAAGTTTGGTACAAACTCATCTAGATGAGTATATATCACTTTGCACTCCTATGGGACTAGTGGCTTGACATCTTCACACTTGTGAGAAGAAGACATTTTGTAATAAAAAATGAAACTTTAGTGTGCTTTTATAATTCTATGTATAATGAAAATGATATTGACCTTGAGGTTCATACAACCATATTAATGGTATTCACCTAAACTTAAATAGTGCATGTTTCAACAATGCTAATGATAAGCGACAAAGTACCCCTATGTCCAACCATACGAATCACAAAGTGTTCACGCATGATCTGGTTGAATTCTGTCAACTTTATCGTTGCCAATGCACTAGTTCTCTAGGAAGTAAACCTTGCCTTAAGATCAATCTTTGCCTTCCCAATTACACTTGTGATGTACAATGGTATGGTTAAGTGTAATTGAGGCATATGATTTTTATCATTTTGTGTTTTATGATTTGGTGTTTAAATGTAGATGAAAGTAATTAGATTAACTAATTTAAATTAACTAATTAACTAGCATTTAACTAATCCTAACATAAGCATCTGGTCCCATCTTCTATACACATACTGAACCCACGTATCCACTAATTCGATGACCAAGCACTACACTATTGACTATACCAAGCAATAACATTGTTGGGATTACCAAGTGAATATGTGGTATACTCGAAGTGGTCGTACTTACATGTTTAATCTTGCTTAATGGCCTCATTAACTTAATTACTAGAAATAATTAATAAATAATTTCAACATTAAATAAATTATTAAAAACATTAAATGCATAAATGAAAATAGCTAATCTGTCCAAAGTGTTGCAAGGTTTATTAGAAAGCTCATCTTTATTGCCGCACACACTGTCGTGCTTAGGTACAACAATGCTAAAATAAAGATATGTACACNCTCATCTTTATTGCCGCACACACTGTCGTGCTTAGGTACAACAATGCTCAAATAAAGATATGTACAATTAATGACTCCTACTACGAGTACTCAAAGGAAAAATCCTAACTTTCAAATGGAATAAATGCAAGAGCTTCAGTGCAACTACAATCTCTTATGCCATAAATACGACAGGTAGGCACGTACTTATAGCCAAAAACCAACACTGCGTCGATGGGGCCTCGTCAACGCATGATAAGATGTGTCAACTAGGCCACGTCAATTAGGCCTTGTTGACATAGCCAACTGAAAGCAACTCATCACTTGGTGTTTTTTCTCTTATTTATTATTTTTTTGTGTTGTGTATATTTTATTATCTTTATTTCTATTGTTATTTATTTGGTTTTTACTATTTTATCATTTTATGTATTTTATTTTTGAACTAGGATTTTTCCTTTTATAAGTAGATTATATGTCACATCCCATTCCTAAATGTCAAGAATATACAATAATTTTTCATTAATAACTTGAATGATGTACTTAAAAAAAAGAATGACACTTCAATTTAATAGAAAAGAAAAAATTGGCTTTATTAATGAGGATTATGATAGGAACAAATGTTGACATAGGGGCCCTAGGGTTATTATCCTATGACAATTAGGATCCTTAGAGGTAGTCTAGCATTGCCACCACAATTAGGCCAGATGAATAAAGGGGGTGATTAGTCTATTATTATCCCACTTCACTTGGCTCTCATCACTTATCATTTTTGGCTTTGTAACTTCATGTTGGCACGACTTCTAAGTCCTCAGCTTGAAATACCACATGTCAAGCCCCCAAAAGATACTATGAACTATGACAACTTCTCATAACAAGGCACTCCATTATTCAAACATTAATTACATTGTTTACATATTATCATACAACTCCACTTTGTAATTAGAAATGAGATGTTACAATCTACCTCCCTTAAGAATCTTGCTCATCCTTAAGCTCCTCTTCAATATCTAAATGCTTTGCATTTATATTTTTTATTTACTCCTCATCCTTAACTCCATCATCATTTTCATTTGCATAAAACTATTTATATTAGTTCCTAATACTTATTCAATTTAATAATTAAGTTTATTAAATATGGTTATTAATGAGCGGTGAGGTACCCCTATGCCCAACCATATGAATCACAAGCAATAAAATGTGATCCAGTTGAATTCCATGGACATTATAGTTTTTGGTGCACTAGTCTTCTAGGTAGTGAAGCTTGCTCTAAGATCATTTGTTGTCTTCCCAATTACACTTGTTAAGCACATGGTATGGTTAAGTGTAACTGAGGCATATGATTTTTTATAGTTTTATGTTTTATAGTTTTGGTGCCTAAATAGAGAGAAAGAAAAGGTAATTTAATAGCTAATTCAATGTAACTAACCTACTCATCTCTAGTCCTAACATCTGTATTTGATCTCATCTTCTGTACATGTCTTGAACCCACGTATCCACTACTAGGTTATCAAGTGCTACACTACTGGGCACACCAAGCAATAACGTTGCTAGGATTACTAAGTGAATACGTGTTACTCTAAAATAAATCATACTTATGTGTTTAACCTATCTAGCTTATCTTGCTTAATTACATAATTAGCTTAATTACTGAAAAAAATTTAATAATGAATTAATTGAAAATATTGAATGCATAAATGAAATATTTAATCTATCCAGAGTGTTGCAAAGTTTCTCAAAAAGCTCATCTTTATTACCACACACACTATCGTGCTAAAATAAAGATCAAATAAAGATCCATACACTAAATAACTCCTACTATGAGAACTCAAGAGAAATATTCTAACTCTCAAATGAACAAACTACAAGAGCTTCACTACTGTTAAAATCTCATTATCATAAATGAGGTTGGTAGGGATGTATTTATAGGCAAAAAATGGACACTGCATCGACCAAGCCTCTAATGCATGATACGATGCATCAATGGGACCTCATCGACATAGCCAAGAAATGAAACTCATCATACCACCATGACTAAATGAAAACTTGTCCTTGAGTTCTTTTATAAAATTGGGAAGGCATGGGATTATTGACTAACCTTTCACAAACAAAACAAACTAACTTGACAAAAACAGAGTGCCTAAGTATACAAATCAACACATTACAAAAATGATGGTATTCATGACACAAAATTGAACACCATGACATGATATTTCAAAATTGCATAGCAAGTTCCTTGATGGTGTGAAGTTTAGTGGAGAAGATTAAATAGCCCTAGGCAGTGGTGGCTCCTAAGGTTCTGAGGGACCTTCACTAGCTTCATGTGCATGCGTAGGTTGAGGCAGCTATGGTTGTCCCCCTACTACTGCAACTTTTGGTGGAAGGGAAAAAGCATCCAACAATGCTTTCATTTTCTCCTCCTTACTTCTAGGATTATGCACCATCCACATAGCTTCACCAATGTGGGTCTAAACAGGCACATCCTAGGAACGTGGGATTGTTGAAAGAGCTCCTTTGTGTTGATAAATCAAGAAGCGAATTGTTTGCGTTCAATGTCAAATGCTCTGACTACATCCTTCAGCTCCTAGTAATCATTCATTCTTTTGGCTAAGTTCTCAACAGTTGATCGGTGATCCATGAATCAAGCTCTGAGAATTTTGAGTTCAACATTTGTAGTTTCAAGCTTCTGATTAGTGTCTTTATGGTGTTTGAACTTTGCCTCGTATAGCAAATATAACCTAGCCACTTTTTTTTCTAACTTTCATCATGATCATTTGGTAGTTAGCATTGTCAAGTTCGCATAGCGGAGACTGGCTAACTTTATGTATTCTGTCATCTCTTCTATTTACAACTTCTTTAATAGGATCTTCACTTTGTTGTAGGCATTAATCCCATCAATGATGGGCTACTAAACTTTTTTTTCCTTATTGAAGTTGATGCAGAGCTTCATTTATTTTTTCCTTTGCCATTTATATGTGCTTCTCATTTACTTCCTTCTACAAGCCAACTTGGCCTCTATAGTGATTTTTAACTCTTTCAAACTTCAAAGCATCATTTTTCCAAGTGGAAATCTCAATAGTAGATTTCTAGCATAAGAGATAAACTTCTTTCATTGACAAATTTCAAATTTCTATTGCTAATTTTCTCAATTTAATATTCACCTTGATGAGCTACTTCTACTATTGATGAATAAATTCTTTCATTTTTTCTTTTTGTGCATCAACATTATGCAAACGATGATTTTTTGTGGTTAGTCCTTTGTTCTCTTGGTGCATTTGAGCCAAGCCCTTCTAAACTAAATATGTATTTTCCTCTGCTATAGACTAGTTAAAGATGGCTATCATTGCTTCCTCCTCATCCTTCTTAAGTTGTTCTTGAAGCTATTGAAAAGCTTCATCTCTAGTTATTATAGGGTTGAGGAGTGTAGGATCAATAAGACAAGCACACAATTTGGCAACCTTCTTGGCCAAGCATTGATTTTGTGCTTAAGCTTTTCTAGTTGCCTCTCCCCCTTCTAATAGCTCCAACTAGGTTACAGTGATGTTATCCAAAAAATCAAAGAATTTAGAATTAGTTGTCTAGTCCCCATCAACTGATCTAGCAATTCTTCATGCTGGGCTACATTTAATTTTCCTCTGATCATGCTTGCAGATGTCTACACATCTCAAAGTGTAGATACGTTTGGTATAGACATCGAAGGTGCATTAAGTGCTTCGATGATGCAGCCAATAACTACTTCAACCATATTCTTTTTCCCTTGGTGCTACATCACCAGTACAGTGGCCCCTTCACCTTCCTTCAAACACACCAAGAAGGAGGTGACATTCCCAAAGATTTCTGGGAACAAATGATGTTGTGATAATGACACCATCACCTATCAAGCATTGGAATTTGACCTCATAGGCAACTATGTTCATTGGGTAGAGAATATTGGTGCACCCCTTTCTATCTGGTTGATTGTTTAAGCCACCTCATTAAGGTGACTCATTACTAGTTGATAAATAGATGGGTCTACACTACTCATCCCTGCACATTGCTCTTGCTAAGACAAGAGCTGCTCTCAGATTTCACCAAGTGCTCAATGGCTGCACAAGCCTCCGACATTGTTTCTTGAGTAGGCAGTGGAGCTCGCAGTTGCTCTTCTTCTTTACTTGTGGTAGGTGTCTTTTCTTTCATGATTTTAGACCATGAAGCCAAAGGAGCATGTTTAATTGTGTCATTGGCATAGTGGATGATTCCTAACCTTTTGCAGAGTTTCTGGATGAGGCATGAAAAGGGTAGAGTTTTCCTTACACATTCATTTTCCTTAAAATGCTTCTCGATCTCCAAATAGATAATTTGTGAAAGGTTTACAGGAAATCTCTTGCTTAGAGTGGCACATGCTTGGGCAGAAAAGAAGGTCACCTTGTTGGGGATCATTGTTGGATTAAGGTGATAAGCCACAATTTTGAAGTAGATGTGCTCCATTGGTGTGAGCGCATCGTACTCCTTACGGTTAGCCCCATAACATTATTGAGTCCACTACTTTTTAGCACCAAGATTACCTTTTGTTAATAGCTCTACCAACTATGTCCTACTATTAGGTAATCCTAGTGCTTGCATGATAGCCTTGGTCGAGTAGGACACTTGAATATCCTTGATTTTTACTGTGGACCTTTGCCTTTTATTGTCCCAGAAGAGATATGTCTCTTCCATGTACCATTCCCCACTGAATGTGATGATTGGCCACATGGGAAAGGTTTCTAATTGTCTTTTGACTTTTTGTATAGCTTTTTCTAGAAATGGCTCGAAGTTTATTTCTTAGAGAACTGAGTGTTGAATGTCTTGGAACCTAATGATGTCAAGGCAAGTTTGTGTTAAAGTGACTTCAAGCCTTGGCATAGGTCCTGGTGCTTCTTCTTACTGTGATTGCTTTGTTGGCACTTCTTCTGGAATCTATCGAATAGATTCCACTTCAGGCTCCTCATGAAGAGGTCATATTACATGGGTTACCTTTAGTGGTTCTTGGGCTTGTTCTTGTTGGCCCCTTCCAGCTTTGGATCTTTTCTTCCTTAGTTTAGAGGGTTCTCCTTCATGTGGGAATTTCGATCTTGGTATCATCTATAATCACAATAAAGCCATGGATTAGTACTTATTGTGTAACATGAAGTAATTGGGATACCTTTATCTATTTAGGATACTTACACTTGGCTAAGTTGTAATTATGGATGATTTAATTACTCCAATCATTATTTTATTTATGTGTTATTATTAATAAATTATCCCAAAGGTTGTTGAAAGGATTAACTCTCAAAAAAATTGATGTTTGTATATTGTTAAGGTTATTAACCCTTTGGGGAAGTTAGAAAAATTTTTAAATCTTTCATCAAAAACCTTAAGGTTTGCAACCCCCACGATAAAGAGCTTACCTCCAATAACTATAGGATAGAAGAACGGAGTGATTTTGAAAAATGGTTGGTAAGTTAAGGGCTCTGGAAGATTTTGGGCTCTGAAAAATGGCAGAAACTCCCTGTGTGTTATGAGGCAAATGATAAAAATTTCAAAGTTTACGGTAGTATATATAGGGTTTTTGGGTTGTGTCAATGAAGACTTATCAACAAGACCTCATCAACACAATCGGCTACATCAACAAGGCCTCATTGATGCAACTGTTGACCACCATAGATGATCATTGACTTTGGGCAAACTTGCAAAATAAAAGGTATTTTTGAATGAAATTGGACTCAAATGAAAGCTAAAAAGACCAAGAATAGTATGAAAATATGAAAAGAAGGTGTTGGAGATAATAAATTTGGAAAATGAAGAAAAATAATTTAGGGGATGAGTGGAATAAAAGGTTAAGGAGCATTGAGAAAAATACATAATGGAATATGCAAAAGATAGGATTGTAGCAATGTCTAAGGTAAGGAACCTAACTAACCAAACTAAGAGTTATGCAAGTGGATCCTCCCCAAAGTAGGCTCATGCCTTTGTTACCCTTGCATAACCCCAACTAAGGAGTTCATGGGCCCTATAATTGCTAATGATCATGAGAAGTTAAGGATCAACCAAAAAGAATCTATCCAAGAATTCTAACACATCAAAACAAACATATAACATAACATAGAACCTAGCAGTGAGGTGAGTTATGGCAGCATGGATGGATGATGGAGAAGGTGGAATGGAAATTCAAATTGAGGTCATAAGAAGTCCCTTGTGGAATTTGTATTTAAAATGGCCTAAGAAGATTCAACCTTAGTCCTGACCAAAACCAGTCACTTTCAATGACTTCACATCAACACTCTAAGACTAGTCCACCCACACGAGACAAAAGAGTACTTCCACAAAACAACCATCATTCCATAAAGAGAAGAAAAGAGAGAAGTAGGAAGTGAGAGAGGGCTTTAGTTAGAGTTGACCTTCAGGCATGGGTGCATGTATTTCTAGTCCCATAACTAGTGGTTGTAGCCCATTTATTTGTCTATGGAGTATGCTTTGAATTCCGATCATTTTTTCTTTTGTTATTTTTTTTTAATTTTTGAATGGGAACCACACCATGCAAAGACTTCATTTGACTTCCTATTAGTGGTTGAAATGGAACTAATAACAAGTCCATGAAAAACACTCAAGCACCCAAGCAAGTAGAAGAGTATAAAGAGTATTAAGTCCCCTTGAAGTCACACCCTTTACAAACCTTTGAATCCTTCCAAATTTTAGAACTACCAAGGTCATCAATTGATTAAAACTTTCTTTAATGAAAGGGATCTCAAATTCCTAGAATAAGGAAAATCATAAAGTTTATTAGATGGGCAAATGACATGGGCTAACTGCCTATTCCATGAAAAATAAACCATGTAATGAGTGGCGAGGTACCCCTACACTCAACCATACGAATACAAGCGTAGCACATGCGATCCGATCAAACTCCGCAGACTAAGTGCCTACACGCCTCATGGA
>MNCI01006170.1:450139-464787 GCA_015680685.1 Gnetum montanum | reverse complement strand
TGCAAAAAATGAAGGCAAAGTTTGCAAATGGCAATGAAAATAATAGATCTTGCTAGAGAATTTAGGTGAAGCCCCTCCTTCTAGTGCCAAGAAAAATTGTTGCAATCAAAAGCCTCAATTACTGGAATAGGAAGGAAATCAAGGATTCCTAATGGAAGCCATTCCTCAAACCTGAATCCCCAAATCCTTCCTAATGAAAATGGGATTCAACCAAGAACTTGGGAGATGCAAAACATAGAAATATGAATAGATTCAAATAATGCAAAAATAATAAATTTATCTTTGAACACAAAACTTAAAACTTCAAAGTTTATTAAGAAAAGAATAAAGAATAAGTTAGATAAATGTGTATAAATGGTGCTTGGATGAACAATAAAGGGGATCCACTTGTACAAGAGTTCAAATCTCATTGAAGCTGAGATGATCTACTCCATGATCTGGGTGCTAAGCCACTCTTGATGCTATAGAACCTTCCTTTGCTACTACAACCTTGGATCTACCAATTTTCCAAGGGGGAAAGTTACCAAGCTAGGGGTAAACTTTCCAATATGAAGGAAAAGTTTTGAAAATGTACCTTTGGTCTCCACGTTGAAGGGGAGAAAGTTTTCAAATTCCTCACCCTTCCATGTTGGGAATAGGTGAGATCTACCCCCTTGCATGTGTTTTCAGTGTACAAAAATGTCTACCACTCATAAAACCCATCAAATTGCACTGCTCCCCACCATCCCTCTCTCCCCTCCTCCCACCACCAAGGTAGATGACTTTTTTCACTTGGGGAATAAGTCTTTGAACACTTATGAAGCATTTTTCAACCCCAAAAGTATAAAGTATGTGAAATTGCACATTGTGGGTTACAGTTTTCACATTTACAATGAAATTTTGCCTTGAAAGCTACATGATGACAATAGGTTATAACATGCAAAATTTTGTGATGTTTCAATAACTATGTATGGTATGTTATTTTACTTGCTTGCAGATTCAGGATGGATGATCAAGGTTGAATCAAGGTTGACAACCTTTTACTCCTAGCTCACACAGCTCTAGAGGTGTTTACTAAGAGCCCAAACATAGGCTTGCGGTGTTGAAGCAATTACATGGGAACCTTGGGAGTAGCATTGGAAATCACCCTAAGGCCTACAAGAGATGCCTAGCAAATGGAAGCATAGATAGCTAGTGGGCCAGCCCTTCTCTTGATGATTTAGACTTGGACCCACAACCTAGAACTCCTACAATGCTTCAGTCATATAGGCAAAGTAAGTGTTATTAATTTGTTGATTTTATGCTAACATTTTTCTAGGTATATGGTTATTAGGCTATTTTTATTTTTGTTATTTATGTAATTATATTTATTGTAATTTTTTGCATTTACATAAAGGTTGAAGAGTTACCTTTTTGCTATTTCATAGTGGTCACTCCATCTACTAAAGTTATAGTTATCACTTCAAGATATACAAAGGAGACCTTGATCCTTAAGTTTGGTGAGGTGGAATCCTCGCAAGAGTAGTTATCCAATTAGGCACCCAATGCTATAAGTGTGAGGGTCATCCATGCAAGCATGTTTGACTTCTTCATGGCCCCAAGCCTGATCGTTCCTAATACATGAATGTTAAACATTTTTAACTCCTTTAACCATGGAGTTCAAAGGTTCATCACCTATGTTCATGGTGTGACTATTATTTTGGACATTAACACATCCACATTTAGTGACCTCTTTGGTGTTCCAAGTGATGGCATATTAGTTATTGCCAAAGTAGGGAAGGAGGTGGATTACCAGGCAGAAGTGGAAGTGGTTGGATACTTGTTGCAGTAGCAAGGGATACCCTCTAAGAGACATCAAATCATCATTGATTAGGGAGATGTATTCTTTTTTTTATCCCAGACATTTCCTAGGTTATTATCACAAGGAAATATGTTGGGTAGGGAACAAACTTGGGTCATGAAGTAGGTACTCATCAAGGGCACCTAATTCAACTAGGCCACACACCTAGCTTCTAGGCTATAATTGGAGGTCCAAAAACTTTGTGAGAACTTCACTATGAAGTGCCATGTGCATTTTGCACTCTTTGTAGCTTACTTGTGGAGGTTTGTAAAGTTTTTGATGGTTAGAAAGGATGGACAATGGGTTGGCCAAGATCCATCCCACTTTGATAGGCCCTAGGTAAAGCTTCTTGCTCCAACCACCATGGTCCAAGATTCACCAAAAGCTATAGACAAATCCTTATATATCACCACCAAGGATCTTGATGGGAAACATTGTAGATCTCCTAATAGCACCAAGTCTGAGCCTCTCACCATACCAACCAACATTAAAAAGGTTCAAAGGTTTCATGTAGAGGTTGAGAATACAACCAGGGATAAAGTTAAGAGGTGCTTGGTAGAGCAGACAATGCCAATAGTTGGGAAACCTTCCAAGAAAAAGATGATTTTCAAGCTTAGAGGGATATAGAATAAAATCAGAGGTATGTACTTTGTTGATTCATTACTTTATCATTATTTTTCTCAAATGTTATGGTTGAATTTTGGTTTCATATGATGTGCTAAGTTACTCTATGTTTTATGGCTAATGCCTCTTGTAGATAAGAAACAGGAATAGGAGACTATAGTGGTAGTAGTTGCTACTGAAGAGGAGTGAAAGGGTCAAGAGGAGGAGGAGATATAGATGTCATGAGGAAGAGATATTGAAGAATTATGAGGATGATGCCATGAGTCCATTTTGATGCCATGCTAGAGGATCCACAAATGAGTGAACCTCCTATTGCCACATCAAATGAACTTTCAGGTACTTGTAATTTTCAATTCTAAGTGTTGTAAATGTCATGTTCCATTAATTCTTGTTTAGTAATGGTCATGATCATTTGATTGTTTACTACATTTATTGTAGCTCAAGAGCCATATGTAGAAGCATCCACTTCTACCTTCTGCATGCAACCATGGGTGGAAACCCTTGATAAACTAGAATTTTTGTAGGGTGTAGCTGAAGATATGATCAACCGGTTACAATAGATAGCTCTTGAGATTAGTAAAATTTTTAAATCATTTTGCATTTTATGTTTTTGATCTATTATGTGGTTTTCTTGGTGATGTAGTTTTCATTGTTAACTAGTTTCATTTTATTGGTTATAGTGCCTAACTTGAGATGGGATCTTGACAAGCCAATAAAGGTTGACATGTTACCCTCCTTACCTTATGATATGGAGAATGTCCCATGTAAACTATACGAGGGTGCCATTGGATGTGCACTCTCATGTGCTAAGTCTTTATGGGAATGTAGACATTCTAATGAGTTACTATGGGAACAAGTCATAGTATTAAGGGAGGAAAAAAATTGAACAAAGAGGTAATAGACCTTAAGGACCACAAGGACTTCATAAAGGCTTAGGTAAGTAATAAAGAATCTTTACACACTAAGGAGATACTTTGGTCTCATTACTAGAATGCACTTCAAAGTAAGGTCCTCCTTGCTAGAGAAATTATGCAACAAAAGCTTCAAATTGACCTCATCAATCACAAGGCTAGTGAGTGAAAGGACTAACATACTTGGGTCCTTGAGAGGGGTCATAAACAAAAGGGCCACAAGAGGATCTATAAGGCTAAGCAAGATGCTTACCTTAAGTGGCTACAAGAGGAGCCTACAGAGAGGTGGAATCTTGAGTTGTTTATGATGGTAATTAATGCAGAGGATGTCTATATGATATTTTCTAATAATGGGAATGTAGCTACTTCTCATATTCATTAGATTACTACTACCTAAGGGGAGGCAACCTCAGCCACATTTTTCCATGAGTCCCCTACATGGACTAACTTTGATAGAACTAGTATCCTCATGGCTATTGATCTTAGGGACATTGACTAGGCAAACATGTCTAAAGACAAACTCCTCCACCATCTAAATGTTAGCCTTCAGAATTTCCGTGCAAAACATATAGCTACCGAACCATCTTAGGTTAGTTCATCTAATTTTAATTTCATTAATTTTCATTTTGATATTTATTAGTTGCTAATCAGTTTTGGTCTTGTCATGTTACAAGCCCTAGAAGACATCGATGGCCCCAGCAATGGGGATAGAGATGATGATCCACCTCCTTCACCAAATGCTCCATAGTTCCATTAGTTACTTCTTTTATGTCCATTTCAGTTGATGTAATTTTTTTTGAAATTATTGATGTATGGATATTGTTAGCCAAAATAGTTTATTATTTAACATTTTGTTGTTTGGACATCTTTACCACATTATGTAACCATGGTTATGTTGTTATGGACATATTTTTTTTTTCATTTTGAAATAAAATTTGAATTTTGGTTACAACGTTCTAGAGTTATCATTTTCTTTATGTTTCAATGCTACTTTATGATTTATGTTCCAAGGCTACATTTGCTAAATAAGATAGATGACTAAAATGGCTAAGAAATAAAGTTGTACGCATAAACGAAAATGAGTTATAATGGTTGTTTACTAGTTTGAGGCCATGGTGGGCCATGTGGTATTTGCTAGTTTAAGGCCATGATGGGTCATGTAGTATTTTCCAATTTAAGAACATGGCAAGCCACAATGCTAGTTTAAGGTCTTAGCAGACCATAGCGAGTGCAAAAGTAAAATTTTTTTATGATGTTTTCTCTTTAAGAAAAAGTAAAAAGGCTCTAAAATTAAAAGGATGTAAAACAAAGAAAATTCTAGGCCACTAGCAAATTTAAATTTAAACATAAGGGAAATGCAATGGTACCAACAAGTAAAGTGTAAACCAAGCTATTAGGTTATGAATGTTATAAAGTCACATGGATTTAGACGCATGGGGTATGGGAAGGATTAGGAGCATGTATCACTTGTGCAAGTATTTTCTAATCTTTGAGAGATTAGGAAAAGGGTATGGTCTATTTTGCACAAGCTTATACTCTCCATCACCTTCACTAATGATGTTGAAGGGTAGTTCTCCCCATGGCACATCAATGGGTTCATCGATATTTATTTCTGTTTCTTTGGTTACGTCATTTTTTTCAATTTAATGGCTGACAATAGGAGTTTCTTCTTAAAACCCCTCTTCAAACCCTTGCTCTACATCGACATTTTTAACAACTAAGGGGACCGTGCTTTTGCCATGGATAATGATTTCACCTCTCTTGTAAGGTAGGTGGATTTCTTGATGAATAGGTGAAGCCACAACTTGCAATTGGGCTAGCTAATTTCTTCCTAGGATAAAGTTGAATCCAAGTGTTTCTTCTACCACCAAGAAATCAACCATTGTAGGGGACTATTTCCCTACCACCAAATTTAAAGAAATGAAACCTTTGACTACAACCTACGATCCATTAAAGGATTTAAGGACTATAGTCAAGGTATGTTGCATTTGTTCAGTTAGGCCTAGGGTATAGGGTATGACATTGGTTGCTACTCCATCATCTACATGTAGTCTATGTACTTTCTATTAGCCAATGCATATGGTTATAAAAAGAGGCATCTTGGTTACTTCGTCATTTTTGGGGGTTTGTCTTGATTTTGCTATTGTGAAACACCAGTGATGTTGACTTCGATTCGTTGGATGAAAAGGATACCATGACTACATGAATAGGCTCTTCATTAGTAGAGACATCCTTGCTAATAGGAATTCAGTTCAACATCTTAACTAGTGCCTCATGGTGGGCAATACAAGTCATGATGAGGTTGTACAAGCTTAAAGTTTTGTTCTTTTGTTTGAGCAATTGATTAACCTATTCCGTCTCATTAAGGAAGTCCTTCTTATTGGTTGTTGATTTGTTGTGTCTAACTTCATTCATATGTCCCAAAATAAAAAATTCATGTTTGGGTTGTTGTTGTGACATGAACTCTTAGTTCTCCTCTTTAGGTTTTGCTTCTTTCAGTGGTTCACTAGTTGAAGCAGCTTAGGTTGTGAAAGTCATGGGAACAAATGAAATGGGAGTGTGCTTTGGTGGATCCATTTCCTTCCCTAACCTAGTCTACTTATCAACCTTGGCCTTGGCCTTCTGCATATCCTTCTTTTTTTGTTTGGTTGGGGATTTCTTCCTATCCCTAGATGGTTGTGAGGAGGAAGATGTTCCATGGGCCACCACAGGGGATTATTCCACTATTGGGGCAAGTTGTGTTGTAGAGGATTGGGGCATCCTTCTCACAAAGGGTTCTTTATGGGACACTAGATATGGTATCCTTACAACAAAGGGGGATCTTTTAGTTGAAGTTGGAGGGCCCCTTTTGTTGCAAGGAAGCACCTTGATCACAAATGATTCCCTTGCAGGCCTTTGTTCATTGTGGATGTCAAATGCTGCTATGGTGTATGGGCTGTTGTTAGCATTCAAGGGATCCTTGTATATGTTCATAGACTAATTTTGAGGCTTAATAGGGTTGGATGTGTCTAATACTAATTTTCCTCTATCAATCATCCTTTGCAGGTCATCTTTAAATGTGAGGTAGAAATTAGTATCATGACCTAGTAACTGATGGTAATAGCAAAAGTAGTCAAGCCTAAAGTATTTGGATAATGGAGGGTCATCTTTGGTTCCTTGAGTGGGTTCATTTGTTATTTCACATAACCTATCATGCTTCTTATGAGCATTCTTGGTCATCTATTTGTATTGGGTTCTACCACTCTTCAATAGTTGGTCTAACAACTCTAATGGCTTAAGGGGTAATTTGGTATAGTTGGATCGATCTTTCTAAGCATAGTTAGATCTAGAGGTAGTTAATGTCATGGCCTTAGAGGTTGATGGTTGGTTATCATAGTTGGTAGCAAGGACCATAAGTTGGTTATTCTTTGGCCCTTGGATGGTTGAATTAGTCTCCTTGGTCATAGTTACTAAGGCCATATTATTTTGCCTACCCTTTTCTTTAACTTTGCATTCATGTTCATTTTTGTATGCCATGTAAGTAGGATCGTGTCTAGCTTTAGTAGCATCCTCTATGTTCTTAGTCTAGGAAAATAATTGACTAAGAGAACATGGGTCAAGACAATATAATTTCAATTTCATGAAATCATTAACCACCCCTTTGAAAATAGCTAAAAGGTGAGTTTCAGCTATTGGCTCTAGTATCTTGTTGAGTAGAGCATTCCATTGTTGGATGAACTTTTTCACTAGCTCTAGGGATCCTTGCTCAACCTTCATCAGTTGGTCAAGCATAGTATCGAGTTTCAAGTTATACTTGAAATAGTTAATGAATTGTAAAATTAGCTCATCCAAGGAGGACAGGGATCCTTTTGGCAAGGCATGGTACCAATCCAAATCTTTTGCTAAAGACATAGGAAAAATTCACATAATCATATGCAACCATACTTGCAATACCAAGCACTCAGAATGGAAGGTAATCATATGTGCATTGAAATCACCTTCACCATTGTACTTCGTGAATTGTGACATAGGGACACCAAGGAAAAGAGTTAGTGATGGGATCATAGGGCTTATGGAATCATCTTGATAGAAGTTCATAGTTTTTATAGTTTGGGACATTAAGGCTTTAAGTTGTCTTAACACTTTAGTCAAGTCCTGGATCATTTGGAAAGCCTAATCTAGGACTTGGGGTGCCCCTATTGGTTATGGGTAAAAATAGGACAAAGGGGGTATGCAACCTCTAAGTTGCATGGGGTCCTATTGTGGGCTCCGTTTGGATGATAGGAGGGTTAACTATAGCAACCATTGACAATGGATGGATAATCTAAGTCTATGTAGCAAATGACATCAAAAAGTGAAAGGCCCTAGATTGTGGCACCGAGTGTGCTTGGTGTGTGGCTATAATAGGGCTAGGACCAGCCATAGTGTGGTAGGAGGGGGTAGAAGATGTTGGCATCATGTCCATGGAGAAAACAAAGGAATTAGGGGAAGGCTTGATGACATTGGGGGTTGCTTGTTGGAACAACCTTCCCAAGAGGTTTTCAAGCTTGGATTTTACCCTAAACTCATCCTTTTCTTCCTATTTCTCCTTAGAACTATGTTTTTTATCTTCCTTCTCCATCTCAATCAATTAAGTTAGGATGCCAGCATAAATATTGTTGAGGGGAATTTGGTCATATGAGGAAGGAATATACTCTTTCCCACCCCTATGTATGAGCTCAAAATCCCTTTTAGCTTATGCTTCTAGACATGGAATTAGCATGCTACCCTACATTTTGGCAGAAATGAAGTTGTAATTATCTTCATTTATGACTAAAGAGTTAAGAATTTTTTCCCTAATCCTCAAAGACTACCTACATGCCATGATAGTAGGGTCTTTGGGGTCATACACCCTCATGGATTATTGGCTAGACCCACCATCAGTGAATGTGAAATGTAGTTTGGTCAATTGCTAGAAAGACATGTTGTAAGTAGTGCTTTTTAGAATTTTTACTATTTTTAGTAAAAATGTAGTAAGTAGGGTAAACTACTATCATAGTAGGCTAAAAATGAAAAGTAAGTAGGAAATGACTACTAAGAAAAAATAAGTGTCATAGTAGGAATGGGGTTCAATCAAATGGTGTTAAACAAAATTGGTTTAAATGGTAGTTAGCCCACTACTATCAATCTACTATTGTCAACGTAGTCAGGCTACTACTATCAACATAGTTTGCCAACTACTATCAACATAGTCTACCAACCATTATCAACATAGTTCGCTAACTGCTATCAGTGTAGTTTGCTAGCTACTATTAGTGTAGTCAATGAACTACTACTAGCATAGTCTGCTAAGTACTATTAGTGCAGTCTACTAACTACTATTAGTGTAGTCGGTGAACTACTTCCAGTGTAGTCAAGTAACTACTGTTAGCACTTGATACGAAAATGGGCTTTAACAGAATGGGTGTTGTAGTAGATAGAAAAATGGTAGCAATGGGCTTTTTGGCCAAGAATTTGGATGGAGGCCCTCCTTCTAGTTTCAAAAAGCTATTGGTGTCAAAAAATCTAGATAGCTATAATGGAAAATCAAAAGATCTGAGCTCTAGAACAATTTTAACCTAGAGTCCCAAGGGCCACCAAGAAATGGAACTCAATGTCCCCTAGACAATCTTGCTAATCACCTAGGAACTTAAAAAATGTAAAATGAAAATGGTTTTGGAATCGTAAAGTGACTAGAAATATAGACAGAAATGGCTTATTGAAAATTTTGTACAGGAAAAGTAAACAGAGAATGATAATGGAAAATGAAATTATAGTTACAGAAATAAACATGAAAATAAAATTTGCATAACATAAACCAACAAATTTATGAAAGAGTTCATAGTGTACAGTATTGTGCCAAGGGCATAGGATGTTGCTTGTCAAAGCTTGAAGTCCATTGGAGAAGACTACATCTACAATCAAGTTTCTTCCTAGCTTTGATCTACTTTGTTAGTTTCCATAAAATTAGCTACATGCAATGGGATTGGCATTACACATTTGGGGCAATGGAAACTATGTATGAGTCTCTATGCCTAGTGTACTCCCAATTTCTACCACCAAACCACACTACCAAGTGAGGATGTAATGGCTGCAATGGGTTTCGATGATTGCCTGTTGAGATGGAAATGGAATAGGATCTATACTTTTAGCAACAATGAGAACTACATGGGGAGTGCTTACACCTAACATAGTACCAATTTCTATTACTAGAAATGTGGGTGGACTACAAATGGTTTTAATGAGGGATGAATGTGGTTATTGGAAAATGGGAAAAGTGGTATTTTCTGTGAAATGGTTTTGAAATGTCAAGCTACAAAGTGCTCATAGTACCAAGATCTGAAGTAGGTGTAAATGTCAAAGAATGTCAGAAGTTGGAACCAATGTATGTGTTGCCAATCCAAAATTTCAGAGCCTAGAAATGGTGTAAATGTTGGGTTTTTATAGGTTAGGGTTGTCATTTTAGGCTTATCATTGATTTCCATTGATTACAGACAAACTAACATTGATTGTGAGTTGTAACGGCTACTAGTGCCAGCTTGTTAGCCAACTACTACTAGTGTAGTTTGTTAACTACTGTTCAACGTAGTCAGGAAACCACTACCAGTGTAGTTTGTCAACTACTGCTTAGTGTAGTTAGCCAACTACTACCAGCGTAGTTGGTATTTGTGGTAAGTCTACAATGGACTACACCCAAAAAACCCATCCATTTACTATACATAGTAAATAGGCTTTGTGACTCTATTGAAGGCCTTGGAAATGGGAAATGAAAAGATGAATAGAAACTACAAAAATGGTGGAACCCATCAAAAAGTATCATGCCTAGTGAAGACTGCTATCTAGCCATTGTTGACTTGGGATGCATGTGCTAGCTGTTACTGTTGTTGGAGAAATGGTCATTCCAACAATGCCAATGTTACACCTCTGCCTAGCCTTAGATATGACTACATTGACTACTGTAGCTACTATGCCTACTGAAAATGGCTCTAGTGTAGTTGGGACTATACCCCTACAAAAACTCATGAAAATGTCATTGTTAGCCTTTTCAAAGGTGTTTTTGGCCTTCCCAAGCTCAGATATGGACATGGGGTACCTATTTCTAGTTGGAAATGAGACAATAATAGCTTTTGAATCATTTTTCACCCCGAAAAATTTGAAATACACAAGATTATAGCTTATGTACTTCATATCTTACATTTACAATGAAACTTTACCTCAAGCTGAAAAGTGGGATTTGCAACATGAAATTTGGTGGTTTTTCAATGGAATCAACATGCTAGCATGCATTTTGGCACAAATGTAATAATTATCTTCATTTATGGCCACAAAGTAAGGAATTTTCCTCTTAATGCTCAAAGGATACCTACACTAAATGGTAGTCAGGTCTTTGAGATCATAGACCCTCATGGCTTGTTGTTTAGACACTTTGTCAGTGAGGGTGAAAGGAGATCTGGTTGATTGTGAGAAATACATGGTTAGTATGTTAAAAATGGCTTGATTCTAGCTATAAAAGTTGAAGATAGGATCAAATTATAGCAAGTGGAATCTAAAAAGGATCAAAAGTAGTAAAAATAGCTAAAAATAAGGTACTTACTATAAATAGTAAATGATGGCATAACGAGGTATCCCCTTTTACCAAAAATAGAAAGCTTGGAACATTGGCACCAAGTCTCATCCATGTTGACCTCCTAGCTACCTCTACATTGGGTATGGTAGGGGGGAAAGAAAGGGGTGAGATGAGGAAATCTCACACCTTCCTATTTCAATGTTGGTTAAGGGGGTGGGGGAGAGGCTAAAAACCCAAGTAGAAAGTTGGGTTTTTAGTAGAACCCGATTTTGGTAGGCTACCAATTTCCTTAGCTAGGAAGGATGGGGCTTTAGGTAGCTTCCAGAAGCTTGATGGCTTCTGAAAGAGTTGCATCACCAATGTAGAAAAATTGAAGAAAGAATTGGTTACAAAAGGAAGTGGGGAGGATGGTATTAACACTAGCCTTGAGTTTTGAAATCCATAACAAGTGTTATGAAAAATTTAACACCCAACGAGATACAACTTCCATGCTAAATTTTCTATCACAAGGGGGAAGGGGAAATGTTGGTTTCCAAGGTTTCTGCTACAAAAATCAAAGAAAATTTTTTAAATGGTAGCATTGGCAATGAGGGAGACAAACCTATGATGAAGAAATTGGACAAAGACCCTCCTTCTAACTCCAAAATACTATTACAACTAGAAAAATTGATCATTGAAAAATTGAAAGATTTGGCATAGTAACCTCAACCCTAAATCTCTAAGGCCTCCAGAAAATGGAATTTGATGTGCCTTGGATTATCTAGTAGATCATCCAAGGACTTATAGAATGCAAAATAGGGGGTTGAGAAAATAATATGCAAAAATTACAAATTTGGAAAGTAGAAAGAAAATGCATATTTCACACAAAATGAAACTTTAAACCTTTATTTAAAACAATAAAGAATGAGTTTCAAAAATATGTACAAGAAATATCTATGAGAGAGCAAAAGGGGGTTCACTAGGGTAGAAGTTCATAAACCATTAAATATGACATGATCTACTCTAAGAATCAAGTGCTAAGCCACTCCTAATGCTTTTGAACCTCCGCTACTACAAATTGCAAATCTACAACTTGGTCACTACTGGGGGGTGATAAGAGTGGGAAATTTCGCTATAAAATTACTCCATAATGAGGATTGGGGTTTCTAGAAATGCAAAAATAAAACCAAAAACCCACAAGTCTTAGGGGGGTTACAAAGGAGGTAATAGGGCTACAGGGGTTCCACACTAGGCAGGCTCCAAGAAGCTACAATTTTGCTAGGTTGCAAGAGCTCTTGGAAGACAAAATTGCTATGTGCTCAAAAATGAGAAAGTGTGGAATGAGAAAGGGGTGTTGAGGTTTTGGGCCATGATTTTTGCTGCAGATTGGTTGAAAATTGTTATCATGTTCAAGGGGGATGAATGCCCATATTTGAGGGTTACCACATATAGCAAATGCCAAACCCCCATGGTCATTCTATTTGCTATAAATTGTAACATAGGCACACCTTCTGTGCTAGAGGTAGAACTTCTATGCTAGGCCTTCAATCTTCCATGCTAAGGTGGTTGAAAAATGTTGAAGTCATTGGAGTGTTGAAATCTTGCTCATGTTGCTTCCACATTGGGGGCATGTAGTTTCTATGCTAGGGGTGAAGCCTTCATGCTGGGGGAAAACTTCCATACTGAGGGGAAGGGGAAAGGTTTCCATGCTATGCATGCAATCTCCACATTGGGGGCGAAGTTTCCATGCTAAGGGGGAAAATCCCATTCCTTTATGCTAGGGGTAGGTGAGATTTACCCCTTGTAGGTGTTTCTAGCATAGAAAAGCATATACCCCCATAAAACCCATCAAATTGCCAAATATAGACACTAGGTAACATTTTTTACTTGGGGAATGAGACCTTGACCACTTATGAGGCATTTTTCAGCCTCAAAAGTATGAAATATGTGAGACTACCCATAGTGGGTTACAATCTTCACATTTACAATGAAGTTTTGCCTCAAGTTTCATGGGGTGAAGGATACATGGTGAAAAAATGGTTACAACATGCAAATTTTTAGTGGTGTTTCAATCCCTTTGATGCCTAGTAAGAACATACATAGCCTCACTAGTATTAATCATGCTTCTAGTTGCTAATAGGAGTTCATTATAAACCTTAGGTTTGTCATACCAAATGTAGTGGTGGTGACCCATCCAATGTTCTTCATCTTTTATTTGATACATCTATTTTCTTTTTCTTTCTTTCTTCTTCTTTATCATGATGGTGTTCTCTTTCTTGGTATTCATCCTAATCTCTTCTTCTTTCCCTATCAATTCCTCACTCTTGATTCCTTCATGGAACTCTATTCCCATGCTTGTGTTCATCCTTGTTAGATCTTACTAATGAAGGTGATGAAGATGGTGAAGGATTTGAATAGAGATGCTAGCTTTCTCTCCTTGTGTAATCCCTTGATTCTTCTCTTGTGGATCTATTGGAGGATCTTAGCCTTGGATTCCTCTTGATTTTTTGATTTATCTAATCTCTTTTAGGTTCCTTAGCTAAGGCAAAATGTAGCTTTTATTACACAAGATCTTTAGTATATAAAATATGTGGATGAGAATGAGATTGGTGATAGTAAGACTTTTCAGTTTGATATGATGTAGCTTACTTATCTAAAAGTATAATTGCTCAAGGTGCTCATTTATTCTTTTGTTGTTCATATTTTACTTCACAAGAGCATTTCTTCTAGCTCAGGCTTCCATTGTTTGGTAGGATTTGACCATATTCTTAGTGGCCTAATAACCTCCATGTGCATGATCAAGACCCAACCAAAGCAAAGCTGCTCAAATCATGGATGGTATGTAATGTTTCAATGGTAAAACAATGTTACCCTGTAAGTCTCTTCATCTAAATTGCTCATCTTGATGAAAAATAAATATGAATTTAAGGTAGTACACATCAATATGAGCATAAGAGATTTTGGTTTGCACTGATACATTTTAATTTTCTTTAATATAGTTCTTGTCATTACTTTTATTTAGATAAGTAGTAAGTGGAAAACACATTTTATATGTTAAAGCCATGTTTTAAATTGATCAAATATTAAGGGTATGCTATGGAATTATCATTTATTTAAAAGATAAATATGAAAATGAAAACACAATAAACTTTAATAAAATTAATTAATTAGTCCATATTGATACTATGCCCAACAAAGGCTCCAATGATGAGTGAAAAGTGTTTTCAACCTCCAACCATAAAGTTACATCTATGTTTGATGAAATTGTAATCCATGGATGGAATAATATTCTACACTAGCTTGTTAATAGTAATTTCATTATTGTTATCTTCTTATGAGAGTTAGTGAATATTAAAACATATAGTTTAACCCTTAGTTAGATAAATGATATATTGATGTTGATTAACTCTCAACTTACTAAGGTAAAATATTTTTTAAAGTAAATATAAATTCTATTAGCTAAATAGAAATGAAAATGAAATACTAATATAGCCTAATGATGATAAGCTTTCATTTCTAATCTACCATATGTGTCACATATTAGTATAATTACCACTGGGATTACCAAACAACCATGTTAGTATTCGTACTAAGCAAAGCTAGTACTGGGTTAATAGAAAATTATATGTTGTTCTTGAAACTAGTCATACCTATTGATGAGACGCGGTCTGCGTCGGCAGCGATATCGCATACGTGATATCGCGTACGCAATATCGCATCCTTCCCTGCGATATCGCGTACGCGATATCGC
>MNCI01006170.1:397270-441889 GCA_015680685.1 Gnetum montanum | reverse complement strand
TTAATATTATTTTCCACTGCCTTCAGGAGTAGCATTAGATTAGAACACATCATACACCTCATCTAGACTAAACCATACGTGACATATGCAAAACTAGTCTAGATGGGAAGACAGCGAACTACGACCTAAGGCTAACTATCTAGGTGCCACAACTAGTCCATCTACGGAGTTTGACCGGATCGCGCGTGCGACGCTCGTTTCATATGGTTGAGTGTAGGGGTACCTCGCCACTCATCACCTATTCTACCAATCCTATTGAACATTGGAAGTATACATGATGATGGAAAAATAAATTGTAATGAAAAGTAAATCTAGTCTAAGTGAAATGATGTAATGATAAAGAATAATTTCAATATTTATTATCAACTATGAATGAGTTCAAGGACATTCCACTCAAATAAAGATGTTGTACAATTTTTAATCACTACACTGCAATCACTCACTACTAACTACAAGAGTTTGCTTACATGGTGGATCAAAGGTGAGTTTGATGCCACAATGGACTTATATTTAGAGGTGTGATCATGGTCCACTACATCATATTTATAACATCATAAATAAAGCAAAGATGTTGCAGCTATGATATGGAAAATTTTGATTTATCACTATGAATGTGCACACTAATCTTACTAGATTAGTTAGATACATGATTGTGATTAGTGAGAATAGAGTATGGAGTGGGATTATTAAGTACCAAACAAGTATGAATGTGTTATATGATGTTTATGATGCTCATTTATGATTATGAGATTATGCATGTTAGAGGTATAGGGTCATTTGACATGTCTCATTATGCTTATGTGATATTATGGATATGTTATAAAGATGATGTGATGCTTAGAGGTTCAAGTAGTATTTTATTTGGATGTCTCATGAGTGAGTTATTTGATGTGGGTTCGAGGAAATAAAATAAAAAGGACTTATGAAATTCAAATAAACATAATAAAAATAGTTATAGTTATATTTTTCATTTATAAATAAAACACATACTATACATTTCTTCTCATCTCTTCTAATCATGTTCATCTCTTGGTTTTTTATGGCTTTTTTCCCTTCATTCTTCTTTGATTCTTAATAAACTTCAGTAGTTTCTAGTATGTTGGGAAGCTAGTCTTGGGTAGGGTATGTTTTAAGATTTTTAGTTTGTATTCTATTAGATTTAGAATTTACAATGTGTTGGTGTTTTGGTTATGAAATTTCTAGTTTCAGAAAATTCTCCAGATTTGATGGTTATTCTTTACCATTTTCTTGTTTTCCATCTTTTAGATAATTGTGCATGCTCATGGGCCTTGGTCTATAGGATGAGTAGGATGATGTGTAGTTGATGTTAATGTGCTAAGTATTGGATGTGTAATTATTGTGTGATTGTAGTAGAATTCTATGTGTTGGAAACATTTAGAATATTTGATTATGATGTATATGATATCCATATGGGGTTCCTAGGGATAACATAAATTTAATTACTACTATTCTAAAGTCTTATGCATAAATATTTTCCTTCATTTCTCAACCATCAAAAACTTCTGGATGGTCTTCTCTTTTTATTTAAGAAAATGGACTAGGCTATGTATAACATAGTTGGATCTTCTCTTCTTCTTTATGAAATTTGATCTTGTGCTACAAGGATTGTTGTTATCTCTTGCAACACTTGCTTCTTAATATCGAGTTACTTCTTAAACCTTTTGGTTGAGATGCTTGAGTTTTCATTATGAACTCTGTGCTTTGTAACGTCTTCCTAGATTTGTTCATGCTTTTGTTTGCTTCTATGGTGTATGACATTTCATCTTCATGATTTTTCAAATTATTGTGGTCTATAAACTATTTTGATTTACAAACATTATTGTGGCTATTGTTTCAATGTTACTTCTTTATCTCAATGGGTCTCATGTTCTCAATGTTGCCATCTCTTATCGTTTTTTATCATTATTATGTATTTCTTCATATGTTATGTAGTGAGTACTTGCATTCTCTTATTCTTTGTACATCTTGTTGAATCATTATGACCTTTCATAATTATTGTTAGATTAAGTTAAGAATATAATGATTGTACTTTAACTTAGAAGTATACTCTAATAGGGGTGTGATAAGCACCTAAAATAGTAATATTTGTTAATAAATAATGTTTATTTTACTTAATATTATATCACCAGTAAGCATATTTTAGTTGATTGTTATCATTTATATTAAGTTATATTTCATGAGTAATATTTTTATATATCTTATTTTGAAGAACCAAAAACATGGACCAAATGATCTAAAACAAAAAATTTAACTACACCATCATATCTGGAGCATTCAAATTAATTGATTTTAACCATTTATTTGCATAAAAAAGATTCAAGATATGAAATTTATGAATGGTGCTAATCAAATCTACCATACAGGAAGAAATGGTCTACACCTACCATCACCATGTGAGTTTTGAAGGGAAAATTCAACATGGATGACTTTGAAGCCACCTACTAAGTAGGTGAGGTCTTTGAAGCCACCAACCCAAACCACCTATCCAATAGGTGAATACATTGTAGCCACCTTATCCAATAGGTGATGACTTTTTAGGCACATTGTTAGCCCTTTTCTTCCTACTAAATGGATCCAAAATTTGTATAACTTGAGATGTTGGGCCTTGTTCTTCCTAACACTTGAGGAGGATAGTTTGAGATCTATGCTTCCTTGCTGTGCGATTGATTATTCCCTTAAGGCAATTACTACTTTATACTATTTCTCTTTCCATTTTTGTATTATTATTCTCATTTCATTTGTATGAGCGAAGTTGGGAATTCTTTCTTAATACTAGTAAGTTAAGAGGTCTCATCCATGTATAGACCTTATCTCATTATCTTTATATGAATCCAAGCTATCAAGTTTTTAGAAATATTTTTTTATTGTTAATGAAAGAGCAGTTGGAGTCCTTTATGTATTTTTGCTTTAAGCTAGAATGTAGAATGTTATTTTGATGTACCAATGATCAATAAGTGACAGATATTAACTAAGAGGGAAATTAGGGTGTCAAGGGAAGAAACATTAAAGCTTAAGTTCACCATTGTTTCTTGGTTCTTGAATCACCGAGGCTTACCTCCAAGAGTATGTCATTCAAGTGAGTCATAGTTGAGGTGATAAACTAGTGATATAACTAATCTAGTTATAGAAGAGCTCATAAGGTTCTTATACCTCTTGGCCCATACTTTCTTGTTTTAGTAAAACTCTTAACGTGGCCTTCTTTTAAAATATAATACATTAAAACATCATACTTCCAATTACCACCATGATTATACAACATGATTAGAAAGCATAAAAGACAACATATATGATAAGTACCATCAAAGTTTGCTTCTTGTTGCTCCAATACATGGGATTTGAACTATGAAATATGATGTTCTTAGATGTAGACTTTCTCTCTTCTAGATCTCTTTCCTAATCGATGTTGCTAAAGGTGATGAGCGGCGAGGTACCCCTACACTTAACCATATGAATACAAGCGTTTCATGCATGATCTGGTCGAACTCCGCAGATGAGCTAGTTGTGGTATCTAGATAGTTACTCATTGATCGTAGTTCGTTGTATTCCCACCTAGACTAGTATATGCTTTGTCACGTATGGTTTAGTCCAGCATGAGGTGTGTGATGTGTTCCTAAACTAATGCTGCTCTTGGAGGTGATGGAAAATAATCTTTAATTAAGCTAAGAGGAAAAGGGAGAGAGACTCTAAACTAATAGAAGATAGGGAGAGAGAATTTAAACTAGCCTAAGTGCAATGAGCATCTGTTCCTTAATCATTCGTACACATCTTAGACCTCGTGCACGACTACTACTGGGATTACCAAGCGCAGATCCTATGTATGCTACTAGGTTACCAAGTAGTCACCCTTGAATGATCGTGATTAAGTCGTACTCATTCCACGTTAAGGAGTTTAGGGTGAAGAGATATTAACTATGAAAGCAATAAATAACAATAACAATCAAATATTTAAACAAAGTGAATGCTGCAATGATGAAGTAATCTCGATCTTTATTTTTGGTCATGTGCATGTCCAAGTATGTCACACTTGAATAAAGGATGCCATACAATTACAATCATCACACTGTGGCCATGCACTGAGAGAGAGGGTTGAGAGAAAATTGACAAAATGATCCTACACTAAACTTGACTCCTAAAACTGACTAAAAGACTCCTTTCTTGTGTGCCTTCATGTGTATTTATAGGCTCACACAGGAACCACAATATCGCATATCCGATATCGTTGCTGGATGCGATATCGTGTACCCGATGAATCACGATTCATCAAAAGGCATGAAAGTTTCCATTACTTTTCAGAAACTTGATGGAGAAATTATAAGTACATTTTACATACCTCAAAACATGCTTAAGGGCATTCATGTGACTTGACCTAGGTTCTTACATAAATTTTGATAAATATGAAGTGGAAAATTCTAGGTCAAGCCTTGAGTGATAAAGCACACTTAAGGACCTAATCATGCCTATATAGAGAGAGGCATCCACCAATGGACTTTCATCTTTCTTAAGCATTTTGTTATTTGGGGGGAAAGGAGTTATTAATTTTGCATCCCTCAAGCCATATTTCTTTATAATGCTTCTAGCATAGTTGCTTCAATGCATCTTTAGGAAGTCTTCTTCTTCATCCACTTTTTTCTCTGGAAAATATTTTAGGACTCCAAAGTCCTTCATTTCAAACTCTTGCTTCATGTCTTTCTTGAAGTCTAAAATTAATTTTTTAGAACTTAATAGAAAGATAAGATCATTAACATACAAAGAGATCATGATTATATTATTTCTCGCATGTTTGAAGTATATAAGATTTATATCCACTTTTGAGAAGAAAATTATTGTATGAAACCCTACCCTTGGAACTTTCTTGTCCATATAGTATCTTGTGTAGCTTGCATATATTTTCTTCTTGGCTTTGAATTTCAAAACCCTTTTAGTTTGAGACTGTAAACTTCCTCTTCAACTATATCATTAAAAAAGGCCAAGGATGATAAGGTACGTGTTTCCGCTATTTCCGGCTTCCGTTATTGGATTTCTGTGAGCATCATTTGGTTCTCAGGACTGAGATGCTTACCGTTACTGCAATTCAAATTATGTTGAGAATCAGCTAAGCTGTGGATTGGAGCGGTCGTTCTTTACGTTGACAACTTTTGAGAAGCTAGATTTCTATTATTTTTAGGCGATCTTACGAAAAATGTCGTCTTTTCCGGGGACTGTATGGATCTTTGATTACTTTGAGAGGTTTTCTTTAAGTCTGGTTTCCGTCCTTGATTTCTTGGAATGTTTGGTCCTTTATATGATAGCTTTTGTGGAGTTTTGGACAGTCGTGGAGTTTTGGACAGTCTTGTTTTTGAGCTCCTAAGTCTGGTTTCCGTCCTTCATTGTTCCTAATGTTTGGTCCTTTGATTGCTTCTGTTGAATTTTGTAAGGTATTGTTTCAAGGTCAATTGCTTCCACGGCCATGAATCCGCTCTGCAACCTTCGAAATTTGGATGTCGCCGCTTAAGTCGGCTTTCAAAATTCGTTTTATCTTAATGATTAATCAAACTGAAATTGAAGCTTAGTTTCTTCCCTTCGGAGACCAGAGGAAATATACATAGAATGAGTGATAAAGACGTTATCCATCTATTGGATTGATGAAACTGAAACCGAGACTCATTAATATGTGTTCCAATGTTTACGTCGTGGATTATGTTACGTGTTTCGTGGCTGTGACAAGCCTAGATGTCTAGATGATGATTTTTGTTCATGAAATGGTAACAATCGGAATTTTGCGATAACCAGGAGGAGAAGGAGAAATCGGAACAAAAGGAGACGTCCACGGTTGGCAGCAGGGCGGCATTCGATGTGGATGTGGATAGATGGGTACAGGAGTTCATGGAACTCTTTAAGTCGCATTTGGGCATAGATCCGGAGGGGCACATCAATTTGCAGGAGGTAGGAATGGAGTTCTGCGTGAAGGCCCTGGAGGACACCGCCACGAGCGATGACGCGCAGCCTCTGTTCGAGATGGCAGAGAGCAAGTTTCAAGAGATTGCAGCGTTGGCTCTCTTCAATCTCGGAAACGTTCACATGCGCGCAGCGACAAAGAGGATCCCTCTCCACCAGACTTGTAGCAAAGATGATCTTCTCTCTTTGTTGCAGAAAGCTTATGCTTGGGCTCAGCAGGAGTACGACAATGCTGGGCGAAGATACGAGGAAGCTTTATGGATTAAACCGGATTTCTACGAGGGGCTTCTGGCCCTGGGCCAGCAGCTGTTTGAGAGCGCAAAGCTCAGTTGGTCTCTGGCCGTTGCTACGAACGCGGATCTGGAATCCTGGGTCCCCTCTGAAACCCTAGAGTATTTTCATTCCGCCGAGGAGAGAATCAAGATGCGAATCCAGATGTGCGAGAAATTAGAGCAGGAGCGTTTGAGGGAACTGGCAAGGCCTTACAGAGGAGGCAAAAACAGGAAGGAGTCGTCGTCGTATGACTCAGATGATGAGCACGGCATACAGACCATTACCGAGGTCGTGGAGAATGCTGCTGTGATGAGATCCTAGATCAATCTGTTCTGGGGCAATGTTCTGTTTGAGTGTTCTCATATAGAGTTCAAGTTGGAAATTCCATCTTGGAAGGAGCACTGGGATGCCGCCGTGGAGCGCTTCAAAATTGCAGGCGCTTCTGACACCGATGTGGCAATTGTTGTGAAGAATCATCCTTCCAATGCAGGCTCCCGGGAAGGTAGCTGGGGTTCTTTCCTTCTTCTTTCTTCCTTTCGGAAACATAATTTGCAAATTGTTAAAAAACAGTACTTGACTTTTGTTTTGTAATGTCTTCAGGGTTAGAATATAACATTGATGAGATAGTGCAAGCATGGAACGAAATGTGCGAGGCCAAAATGTTTGTTAAAAAGTGCTCATCGTTTAGACTCGAACCCTTGTTTCGGAGGAAGGTTCCCAGACTCCATCAAATATTGGAACATATGCAAATTGCGTGCCATTGACTGATCTTCTTGTTGTCAAGCAGCATCATAAATGAAGTGCTTTTTCGATATTTTCGCTGTAGAAGAACTTGATTATAAATGTATTGTTTGAATCTTGTTTTGGCCGAGAGTTCAATTAGCCAGTGCAAGGTTCCGATCCTGTAATGCTATATAATATTTTGATCGTAACACTCCACGGGAGCCAATTTTATAAGACAATTAAATATGAACATAATGTGGCTCAGAACTTAGGCCCAGCTTACATCCGGTGTTTGCATCCTAGCTATTCCATAGATACCATCGGAATGCTCTTCTGGTTTATATTTTTATATTACAAGCCAACAACCAATGTTATTAAGCACATGCGACTTTGTTATCCGTAACTGATGGGCAATGCAGGGGATCGAATGCCATTCTGTGAATTATAGTGAGTGGGACTGCATGATTGCATACTAAATCCAGCAATATTACAGGTGGTGTCCTGTATAACTTGTGTAATTGGCTAATTGTTAACATAGCAAACAAAAAAAACAAGGGAAGAAAAAAACGAACTGTGCATGCCTTCTCTCAAGAATTTGTTTCATTGCATCGGGAAGATCTTTGGTTTCAACCAGTCTTATATCTTTGATGTTTCTTAAATTTTATTACAACCCAACTTTTGTTCCTAAAGTTGGGTTGTAACAAAATGGGAAAACAGAAACAGTAAACCTGTATTATTCTTCCTAAAGTTTGGACATAATGTTTAGTGTCACTTTTTATGTCAGTATATTAAGGTTTCTGAAGGTAGAATAGTATATTGTCAGGCAATTCTAACTATTGGTCAGATGTTTTGACATAAGCTTCTGAAGAGAATTCCACCTATGATTAGAGCTTGCAAACCGGTGACATTAATAATCAAAACAGAAAATAAGGCATTTTAACCCTTGCATGCAGCTTTAGATATTTATATGGCTATGGTTTAGTTATATCTCTGGAAGAAGAAGAATGTGGATGGTAATTTATATGTTGTTTTGTTTGTTCTTCTGTAAATGGAATTATCTTTTAGGTGACCTGACCACTATATATCTAGTGATGTCCGTTGGATTAAAAAAAATCGATGGACGGAGAATATCAGTGTATTGAAACCTTCATTGTTTTCTGCTTTTAGCATAGAAGAAAGTTAAAACTGAAAACTTTATTTAACATGTTTCTTTCCTGTATGTGCTATGAGATGAGCTTTATGGTTTTAGTCTCTCTTAAGGAACTAACATATGCCCATGCTTCGGAATTCTGGTTACTAGGTTTGGCTAAGAATTGCTAGTTTAAAAACTGTTGGATCAGTTAGTGTTTATAAAGTAAAATTGGTATGTTCAGTTTTTTGTTTAATCATAGTTTCATCTGAGAAGCCTGCAATGGTATGTCATTGTCAAATCTTTTGCCTACATTAACAGTCAGCACATTATAGATGGGATAAAGACACCATGATATGTTGATGATAATTTCATCTAAATATTAAATTCTATAAACTTATTCCTGAAATTAACTTTTATTTCAATACATGCACCATAAGGGCCTTTATATGCATGGATGACAGAGGAGTGTTTAAGGTGCAGGTGGCAGAATTTTGCTGCTGTCTCATTTGGCTTCCAAAAAGATATAGGCAGTGTCATGGTGAAGACTGGATTTGTTATATTTATAGTATTCTGTTTGGGAATTGCCTCAAACATCTTTTCAAGTGTTGAGTCAAATGTCTCGTAATATTCTTTTGTTTATTGTATTTTACTGTTTTGCAAATTGAAAATTGATTCATTTATAGTATGTACAAAATGCAAAGGGTATGTTTATTCATAACTTTGCCCTGTTTTGGCGAACGTTTTAAGATCAAGGATATCATGTTGAGCTTGTAAATTGTTAACCAATGATTAACACAGCATCCTACTTTAGTCTTTGGTATGCTGCACCTACTGTAGTTTTTGTATGCTGTACTTACATTTGTCTGGCCTTAGTGTTTGATATTTTCAAATTATTTTTATCTGATATTTTTAAATTTATATTTATTTTGTTATAGCAGCAGTAATCTACCTTGAAATACCTGGGTTAAAGCTAGGGTGCAGCTACTTGAAAAGAGGTTAGGTTTTCATTCATCTACCCACCCCCAGGACCTTGCTTCGATGACCTTGCTTCGATGACATGAGAATTGATGATAATCTACCTCATAAAATTCAGAATTATACTTTCTTTCTAAGAATGATTCAAACCGATCAGCCCAAAAGCCAAAGATGAGTTAACAGAACTAGGAAAAATGTTTGTTTTTTTCAAGTGGGAAAACCAGAAATAATAGACAAAAGCCCAAGAAAAAGCTTATGTGAATTTCTGAAGAAATGGAATATGAGATCGAAAACTGCGCTGGGAGCTTGCCCGCAACCAAGTTTAAGAGTTTTTCTCAATTACTTGAAGAAAACGTGAATTATAAAGAACCATTCAATAGGGTTCAAAAACCGTGTTTAGAGCTTGGCGAGTTTTTGCTAACTAGTTAAACGGAAATGCAAATTATAAATATCTTATTAACAGTTGGTCAAGGTAGATAAAGGAATAGGCATAAGAAAGTCAGTGAGAGCATGCATTTATTTATTTATTGCGGGAAAGCGAAGAGAATATCAGAGAGAAGATCGTTCTGTGGGAATGGTACCAGGAAGATACGACAGGGTGATGAAAGAATAGGAGGAAAACGGGAGAACACAAGGGATAATATTACAGTAATACTGCGAATGACACGAGTACAGCTGAAGAGGAATAAGTTTTTCGGCAAATATAGCTGAAAAGGCATGGAAAAGGCTATGGAGAATTCATCTCGCAAAATGAGTGGAACCTGAAGAAGCTCTACGAAACAAAAACCACCAAAGGAAATCATAAATGAAACGCAGAATACCTCACTAGTGGATGTTGACACCAAAAATTTTCGGCTATGAGAGGGTTATAGCTCAAAACACTGTTTAGCCGCATAATTTGTAAGAGGCAATAGAAGACAACACATTTTCAGTCCATAATCTGTCACGGGAGAAGATGATGAAACGTAGGAGACTCTGCAACCAGGAGGCAACGGTGAGGGAATCACATGAGAATAAAAGCACAGCACGATTGGATAAGGTTATGAAGGGGTTGGTGTAGCTGAAAAGAAATGATAGAATATATGGAGATAAACTTGTTATAAGAGAATTGTTATGCTATCTTGTAACTGAATGCAAAATAAAAGTAGTTACTGAAAGGTTACCTTTAATGGTCATTTCATTAAGTTGAATGTGGAGAATATTAGTAAATAAGCAAAAGTTTAACCTTTGTTTTTTAAGTGATTGTGCAAGTTAAAATCAAGTTTTATGATTTAAGAAACATGCACTTTATCTTATATGTGAATGCAAAAGGTGACTTTGAAATATCTTGGACAATCAAATTAATGGAAAAAGATTTCTATAGATTTTATTATGCATGTAAACCCATTGGATGTATTGAATTGTGAAAATATGTATGCTTTAAATTTTGAAAACATTATTAAGAAAATTACCAATGTTATTGGGAAGAATACCTAGTTGATGGGATGCGATATCCCATGGGCTACGATATCGCGTCCTTCCCTGCGATATTGTGTACGCGATATCGTAGCCTGGTGCTAGTTCTATAAATAAGAGGCGGCTCTCCCTTGTTTCTCCATCTAGATCTAAACCTTAGCCAAACTCTTGCCATTTTTTCATTCTAGAGTTAGAATAATTTCCATGTGCCCGCAGTAGGAGTCTCAAAAGTGAATGGATCTTTATTTGAGCAATTCTGTACCTAAGCACACAATTGTGTACGGCANAGCATTACATTGGTTCAAGGTGTGAAATGGCAAGTGGGAATGGATACTGATGCTAGGATGATTAAGGCTTAGTTAGTTAAAGTTTGTTACTTAGTTTCTTCACCCCTTTCTTCTCTTAGCATAGGCAATAAAAACATAAAAGATATAAAAATCACATACCTCAAGCTTACTTAACCATACAATCGTGACAAATACAAATAAGGTTGGGAGAACAACGATTGATTAACCTTAGGTGTTCCATAAGGCGTGTAGGCACTTAGTCTGTGGAGTTCGGCTGGATCGCACGTGTAACGCTTGTATTCGTATGGTTGAGTGTAGGGGTACCTCGCCACTCATCATTGGCGCCGTTGCTGGGGACTAAGTTGTTTGTGCTCTAAGTAGAACATAGGAAATCATCCATATCGTTGGGAAGCTTAAACAAACCCTTAGGATTAATCAGAAGAAAATTTAAACAACGGTCAATAGCACACCAACAAGATAACAATGTCTTCTTCTTCTCATAAAAGCACTTCACCACCTAGGGATCACACAAGAGACAGTTGGCAGCACAACATACATAACCAAGAACCGCCAATTCTTCAACAATATCGGGTGGTATATACTCTTCACGATGAGTATATACTCCATTTTACTTTTATCCTCCATCAGGATGAACAACTACATTGGTGAGACTTGCAAGGTAACATAGTGTTACCTCCAGATCGTGCAATCCCCAACATGCTCCTTCATGCTCTTGCATAGATAGGCATGACACAGCTATACGTTGAATACGTTACAAGTGATTACGACACAAGGGATTACCATCCCATGGCAGCACAACGTTTAAGGGACTCACAACAGGAGAGCTATCATACATCGTTGAAGGGCAAAGGGGTCCCACACGTCCTAAGAGAAATTAGAGATGGTGAACCAATTATAACAGGTTTTCCATCAAATGATATTCCCCCTCCTAATGATGGTGAGGAGGTGGGGTATCAGAACCTACACTCCATGATTCACAATCCTGGTTCGGATCCCCATGAACATCAAGTGTTCACTGAGGAAACACAAACACATGACAAGGATGGGCATTTGGATTGTCATCACGATCGAGGCCATAACCACCAAAGAGAAGGTAAGAAACATCATCATGGCAATGGTTTCCCTTCTTCTTCACCTTCATTACATCATTCACCCTCTCCTTCCATGTTAAGACATAGTCACAAAGAGCACAACTGTGAGGATAAGGGTAAGTAAGATGAGAGACCTCGACGAGAGAGTCGAGAGCGAGGACGAGGGCATTCGAGAGAATCAAGGCATGGAAGAAGGGAAAGTAGGGAACCACGTAGGCATCATAGATGCCATGAAAGAAATGACAAAGAAGAACCCCTACTAGCAACCCGAAGTATGTTAGACATTACGGAGGCTGCGAGAATACCTACAAGGCACCAAAAAGATAGTCAGATGAAGAGACTAGACATAAATAATATCCCACGATTTGAGGGGGGATACAACGCTGTTCTGCAGAATCACTTACAGGCATTCCACGATGCTTGTGCCTTGCAGAATATTGAAAATGAGTCGCAAAAGTTAAAGTTGTTCCCAAGGACACTCATAAAAGAAGTAGAAAGCTGGTACCGATCCTTAGAACTAGAATCCATTAGACGGTGGAGTACAATGCTAGAATTGTTTAATGATAAATACCAAACGTACTCTAGAGTGTTCAAATTGCATAAGTAGATCCAAGGATGAAAGTAGGGTAATCACGAACCCTTGGATGGTGCCATGGGCCGATATTATGCATTGCTACATCGTTGCCTAGGCCATGGTTACGCAAAACGGGATCAACTATGCCATCTCGTAGATGGGCTAAGACATGAAACCAAGAGAACCCTTGGGACGTATGCCCAAGGGAGACTATTTGAACTTAGGTCCCATGAGGTTCATAGATTGTTGGAGCAAGTAGCTAAGGAAGAAGAAGAGCTATGGAAAAGAGAAAGCATAGAAGAGTATAACCGCGATCTTTCCCTCCGAAACAGGGGAGTAAGATTCTGTGAGGAAGAGGCTGAGTCACCACTCAAAGAGTTGGTGAATAGAAAAACCTTGCCGCTTCAAAAGTTAACAACCGAAGTGTCGACTAAGGTAGATCAAATGTGGGACTCCCTAGACAGTAGATTCGAAACTATTTTAAAAATCGTAGATGAGTCTAAGGAGCGAAGTAGTGACCATGATAAGAATTAGAGGAGAGATTCAGACCATGCACATAACAAGGGTAAGGGAAAAATGACTATCACTGATGAGGTTGTGGACTCTGATACGGACAATGGCGGTGGATGTGAGATCTGCCAATATAACCATACTAAGAGTTGTTGCCCAATAATCTCACATTTGCAAGAGTTCGGGGTGTATGCACTCAACCCAAGACTTAACAAACAACAAGCACCTTGAAGGTTACCTTATCCCCAAGGTAACCCAAGGCAGTTCCACCAACCCTTAATGTATTATCCAAGTGGAACTCTGCCACAACCTATCGAGCAACACTAGCAGTGGAAATACCCACAGTCATGGGGGATGTCATCTCCTAGGCAACAATACCCTTACCAGCAACCAGATCCATATGGCTATTACGTGCAGCAGCCAGTTTCTCCAAATGAATCTATCAGTTAGATGACCCCACAACGNCAGCCAGTTTCTCCAAATGAATCTATCAGTTAGATGACCCCACAACATCACTACCAAGTTTTGGAGTATTTTAAGACTCCTTCTCCTGGGAGAGACACCCCACATGCATACAATCTTCCAAATCCATCCGCATCTCTTACGCCGATAGTTCCACTACCACCTGCTCCAACGATGTAAGGGGAACTCCCCACTCAAACGCAACAACATAATGCTACCAGAGCTATAAACCTTCAACCCACTATTGGTTCTAACAACCGTACAAAGAGAAGACCTTTCTTTAGAACCAACAGTCCAAACAAGCTCTCACAACCACAAGCGGTTGAGTCTATGACCACTCCTCCATCAAGTAAGGCTTCAGAGCTCCCTTCAAACCAACAATAGAGCTCAACGCATACGATTATGTTAACACATATCATCACTAATTAGATAAAGGTGGGCCACCTTCCCAGGAAACTCTCTAACCTCAGAAGTCCCTTAATCTACCTCCAAGTCACTGGGAATGAATCTCGTAAAGCTCTTAATATCATGAGACATGTATAAAGCCTGGAACCTGCCTTCGCTAAAGAAGAGAAATATCCAACTAGAGCTGGCTAACCAGTCCATCACTATTCCCTTGGGATTGGTGGAGGACATCATTACCACTGTGTGTGGTTGGTCATACCCAGCTGATTTCTTAGTGATAGAATTCAATAGTAACAAAGGGGACTTTCCAATAATAATGGGGAGGGCATAGCTAAGTATCATAAACGCATGGCTAGGAGTTCATGATCTTTCCTTGGAAATATCTAAGGAAAAAATTTATGGAAAGATCGAGAAGAAGAAAGTTCCATGCATCACATACATTGATACAAAGGGTGATGACGTACAGGAGTGCTCAGCATCTCCTATATGCAATTGGTGTGCCCAGGAAACTCATGTACAAAGGTGCCTGTATGTAGCAACCACACAACAAGAGAACACCTAATGGTTAACAGCTAATCAAGAGAGCAACCCACCAATATGCATGGAACTAACTAGGGGAATAACTTGCAACCACAACGAAAGCATAGATACATTGGAGTATGAGCATCACCAAATTTCAACACTTAATCTAAAAACATCAATTGGGAGAAGTTGGACACTTCTAAGAAATTTAAATAAGTGCTCATTATTTTAGATCTCTCCCTTTCAATTTAGTCATGGGAGAGATGGCCACCTATGCTAATCAATTGAGGCCCTCAGTATCTTTTTAAGTTTTTGTTTTATACATTTTTGTTTTATAGTTTTCGTTAACTTTTCTTGTTTTTGTTTTACAACATCATTCATACTTTTCTGTTTATTTGTTTGTGTGTGTATTTATCCATTTTGTTAAGTTTGTCACCCAATAAGTGCTCTTGATGATGGTATGAACTATATTCTATTGGTTGCTAATGTTTGGTTTTTACCTTTAAGTTATGATGTTGATACTAAGGTATAATTCTTTTGATATAACAGGCAATGATTTCACATCACCCATGCATCCATAAATTTCTATGGTTTCTCTTGGCTTGAAACTGTACAATCACCTTTCTTAATAATAAGAACTATCAACGAATCGGTGACTGGGTATTTCTCAAACTAAGGAAGGACTCAAGGATTGAAAAGGGTGTGACTTCAAGGGGATTTGATGCACTTGTGCTTACTATTTTCTTGGGTGCTTAGATGTTTTCTTCTTGAATTTTCTTACCGTTCCAATGATTGCCATATTATCGAGAAGCTGAGTAAATAAAAATAATAAGTCTTTGCATGGTGTGGTTCTCACGCAAAAATACAAAATAAAAAATACAGTGAGAATTCAAAGCACACCCCTTAGATGAAATAATCATTTGGGCTACAAGCACTAGTTATAGAACTAAAATAAACATGTTTCCTCTAACTAAGGCCCTTCTCACTTCCTATTCTCTTCTCCTTTGTTTCATTGGAATGGTGGTGGCTCTTTGGTGAAGGCATCCTTATTACTTCAAGTGGATGGATGGGCTGAATGTATTAATGCAAAGTCACTGAATGTGGTTTGTTTGAGGCTAGATTTGGAATGGGATCTACTAATTCACATTAACCACTAACACACAAGGGGCTATACACCACCTTGTTCTTGAGATTCCATTCCATTCTCTTCTTTCCATCCTTCTTTCCCCATTTATCACCTCATTGTCGGTTGTATCAGTAGTCCATATCTTGGTGGATGCATTATTTTCTTTTTGGTAAATTCTTGTGGTTAAGACTTTAACTCTTATTTCCAAATGACATTCTTAGAGCCTATGGACTCTTTAAATGTGGGATTGTCAAGGCATTAAGGGCATGAGCCTGCTTTGGGGAGGATCCACTGGCATTACTATTTGGTGCATCCGTTAATTTCTTTCCTTTAAACATTGCTGCAATCACCATTTATTTCGTTCATTTCCATCTTTGAAATCCCTTTTTATCTGCGTTTTCATTGTCTCTTTTTCTTCATCCTTCTTATTCCTTCTCTTTTTCCATTCTCTCGCTACCGGAGGTTCGCGATTAGTCATGGGGATCGTGGTCCAATTTTTTCGATTTTCTCCTAGCCCCTACACCTTGGGTAGTCATCATTAGTATATCTCCAGAATTTGCATAAGCCATACCACAACTTAGCCAATGGACCTTACACTGAGGCAAGGTATCAACTGCATTGTGATTTTTTTACCCTTGCTAATATAAGATTGTGTTGTGTGTGTAGATGGAAATCATACAATCATGGATTGGACCTGGAGGGAACACTTGGAATGGATTGGTGCTAAAGAAGTTATGCAAGGAACAAGATTGATGGCAAGCTTACGAATGGACAATGAAAGGTGTAATCTTGGTGTTGGCAGTAGTAGACTTCTTCTCTCTTCTCTCTTCTCTCTCAGCTGACAAATAAGGCCTAATGTCAAATGTATAAAGTGTTCACTCTTGTTGTCGTGAACACCAATTTTGTCATATTCTATAATGATGATCCGTTCACATGTTATCCCATTCACCATTAGTTCCATTCACATCAATAATCCCATACCTTCCCAATATTTTGTAAGGAACTTCAGGATGAGTTTTTATTTAGTCATGGGGGTATGATGAGACGTGATATCACATGGGCCACGATATCGCGTCCTTCCCTGCGATATCGCGTATGCAATATCACAGCCCATTTCCAGTTCTATAAATAAGAGGTGGCTCTCCCTTGTTTCTCCATCTAGATCTAGACCTTAGCCAAACTCTTGCCATTTTTCCATTCCAGAGTTAGAATAATTTCCATGTGCCTGCAGTAGGAGTCCCAAAAGTGAATGGATCTTTATTTGAGCAATTCTGTACTTGAGCACACAATTGTGTATGGAAATAAAGACAAATTTTTGGATAAACCTTGCAGTGCATGGGCTAAGCTGAATAGGACTTTAATTATTGTTAATTATTTAAATGCTTTCTTAAGAACTTAATCCCTCTCAACCCTCAACTCTCATAGTTAAGTGCATTCAGTATGACCGCTTCGAGCACGTGTGTTATGCTTGGTAATCCCAGTAATGAATAGCGTTTGGTAATCCCAGTAGCGTTGCATTGATTCAAGGTGTGAAACGGCAAGTGGGAATGGATACTAATGCTAGGATGATTAAGGCTTAGTTAGTTAAAGTTAGTTACTTAGTCTCTTCACCCCTTCCCTTTCTTAGCATAGGTGATAAAAACATAAAAGATATAAAAATCACATACCTTAAGCTTACTTAACTATACAACTATGACAAATACAAATAATCTTGGGAGGACAATGATTGATTAACCTTAGGTGTTCCATAAGGCGTGTAGGCACTTAGTCTACGGAGTTCGACCGAATCGTGCATGTAACGCTCATATTCGTATGGTTGAGTGTAGGGGTACCTCGCCACTCATCAGTAGTGGTTGATGTCTTTGCATGATATATCATAGATGAATGACATGTATGAAGTTGTTGTACATGAGTTCAAAAGTTTGACATTCAAATAGAATAAAACTTTAGATACAACATTGATGGTATGCCATTAACATATGGTGTTGATGATATACCATTAATGTTATATTTTGAAACATCTTCTCTAATGTGTTGAGGCTTTTGATCTTGAAATCTATATATATACATGCATGCCATAGGAAGCACATGCATTTCTTATTCAAAGTAAAGCTCTATTAGTTTGTAAGTATAGTGCTTATAATTTTTAGCCTTCCAATGACAAGTAGTGTAGCATGTGTGATTGAAAAGCCACTTGAAATGAAGTTGTAATATATGAGTTCAAAAGTTTGCTATTCAAATAGAATAAAACCTTAGGTACAACATTGATGGTATACCATTAAGCTATGGTGTTAATGATATACCATTGATAATACATTTTGAAACATTTTTTCTATAGTGTTGAGGCTTTTGATCTTGAAATCTATATATATACATGCATACCATAGGAAACACATTCATTTCTTATTCAAAGTAAAGCTCTATTAGTTTGTAAGTATAGTGTTTAGAATTTTTAGCATTTAAATTACAAGAAGTGTAGCATATATGATTGGAAAGCCATTTGGAGTTCTATTGATACTAGATATGAAGTTTGAAATATAGTTGATAGGGAATGTAGTTTGGAATATATTGCATACTTCAACTTTCTATTTCATTTTCTTATGGAAACATAAATATTTTCTCTTTTTTATTTTGCTTATATTATACTTTAATGTTCCAAATGCAACTTTTTGGAATGGCACAACTACGAAAAGGTCCTTTACAAAATTTGTTGAAGGTGGTGGAAGGCTAGAGCTAGTAATAGAAGCCAATTGCAAGTAGTGGCTAGGTCATGATCAAGTTTTTGCTTGAACTTTGATGGACCATGGGATGCAGTGAAAGTCATGGTATTCCCTTCAAATCATAGAAATAGATACTTAAATGATATTGGTGAAATTGCAATTCATAGTCAATTATAGTTGAAAATTCACTATGAATTATGAGGTGTTCAAATTTGTCTAGGCCATGAGTTATAGTCAAATTTCTTTAGAAACTACCACAAGGTGATAATGAGTGAAAAATTATATCATAGTTAGGTCGTTTTTACACAAGTGTGCTAAAATCTTAGACTTGCAATTTCAAACTTCTAATTTTGGAACTAATAAAGGTTAAAGTTTTTTACAGAAAGTGTAGGAGGACTAAATTGTTGCATGTAAGAGGATTTGAATGTGATTTTATATAAAATTTAGGGAATTTTCTTTGTACTTTAACATTTTATAATTTAAGAGAGAAGCAAGACACCACACCTTAAGAATGAAGTCGAAATTTGAGACAAAGTACTTAGAACTAACATGCACATAAAAACACATCTAATCCATCATGCCTCATGGGCTTACAAGAAAAAAATTATTTCAAACTTATGTTAACAAAAGGTAATGTAATGAAACCTTAAAATGAAGCTCTAATATACCTAAATTAAATTGAAACTCAACTTTAAAACATGAGAAAACATAAAATCCTCAATGCCAATGATTCTTAGAGAGGAACATAAATGAATCCTTTCAAGAATGTGAACTTCTATGCTTCAATTGACAACAATTCGTCAACATAAACATAAAAATTTAAATTTAGAAAGTATGCATAAAAATTATTAAGGAAATCATGCTAGAAAACATCCAAACTAAACATATAAATGAAGATTAAACATGAAAAACATTAATGGCTTTGAGAGAACTCAAGAGAATGAGAGAATGGACTATGAAAATGTAATGGTTTTAAAGATTAATTTTGAGAAATTGTAAGATTCATTGATAGAAATTAAAAGAATCAATGAGGGATGCTTAATTATGGGAGATAATTCTTGCAAGAATACGTAGGAAGAAGAGGGGTTGATGCTAGGAGAGCTTCAACTAAAGTAAGCTTGAATACATGCATATACAAAATGAAGCAAAGAAAAAGCTTCTTCATCCAATGCACAAATGCTTAAGGAAAATACAAATGGAAGGAATTCACTATTATTTATAATTTTCAGCTCTACGATTTTGTCCTATTTAGCATGACCCAACATGAAGCCTTTAGTAACCCCTCACCATAAGGCCTCATAGTATCATATTATGTTTTCTTGTGCACATAGTTGGACATGATTATGTTTATGGATAAGCATAGCTAACTTTGTTATTCATGATATTTTATAATATATGTTTAAAGATCTTATAGCTATGTGATTACTATGTGATGAACAATGAGTGTTCCTAATGCACAACCATGCAAATCACAAGTGTTTGCGTACAACTAGATCGTAATTCATGGATAAAACAATATTGTACACTAGCGTATTAATAGTAAGTTTTTGGTCATTGTATTCTTACTAGAATTAGGTAATATTTAACTCTTAATAAGGCATATGATATATTGATGTTGATTGGCTCTTAACTTACTAAGGTAAAACATTTTAAAGTCAATATACATTTTATTAACTAAAGAGTAATGAAAATGAAATCCTAATCTAGCCTTACAAGTATCCATTCTTGATTTGTGATACACATCTTAGGTTGGTATAATTTCCACTGAGATTATCAAGCAACCCTACTATTGACTGAATTCAGTAAAGCTATTACTAGATTACTACATGATTATACATTGCACTTAAAACTAATCATACTTATTCCACCAATACTAATGAACATTCTAAATATAAGTGACAATGGAAAATTAAATGACATTGGAAAGTAAATCTAATCTAAGTGAAATGTTGCAATGACAAGGAACAATATCATTCTTTATTTTTATTCATAAAATGTGTCTAGGAACGTTCGACAAGAATAAACATGTTGTACAATTATTAATCACCATATTGTGAGCACTCACTACTAACTCTAAAATCATGAAAAGAAATTGTAGGAGTTTGGGTACATGATGAACCAAAAGGTTAGTTTGATACAATGGTAGGCTCATATTTATAGGCATGACCATGACCCACTACATCACATCTATGACATCATAGATAGAGCTATAATATTATAGCAATGATATCATAGCAATGATATTATGATTATGAAAAAATTCAATTTATCATACCCCCGTAATTAATTGAAAACTCATCCTTGAGTTGAAACAAAAGATGATAGAGTATTAAAAAATTGTGGGGTTATATAAAATCAATGACATACTACATATAAGCAATTATGACTGATTGAATTTAAGTGCTACATGTTAATTTGAGTGAGTTACAAAAAATATCATGTAAAGCATGATTCAACATTGACAACAATTACAATGTAAAAAATGGATTGAGATTGATGAAGTCTTTAAAATTACCAATGCATATCTTCATGTAATTCTTAGTGGCGGTTGCTCTTGAGGTTGCTTTCCTAGTGCAATTAGTTTCTTTAGATGAAAATGATTCAGTAATGCTAGAAATTTCTCCTCTTCTACCTTAGGATCATTGACTGTTGATGAGTAGTGAGGTATCCCTATGCTCAACCCTACGAATACAAGTGTACATGCATGATCCAGTCGAATTCCAAAGACTAAGTGCTTATGCACCTTCACAAAACCTGAATGGGTTAGTCAATTGTTGTCTTCCCAAGCTTACTTGTATAGCATGATTGTATGGTTCAGTAAACTTGAGATATATGATTTTTATATATTTTCTGATGTTTTATGTCCTAGTGCTACAAAGGAAGAAGTGAACTAATTAAGTAACTAATTTAATTTAGCTAATCAACTATGCTTTAACTAGTACTAACACTAGCATCCATTCCCACTTTCCGTACACATCCTAAACTAGTGCAACACTACTGGGATTACCAAATGCTAATCATTAATGGGTTACCAAGTGTTCCATGCATGCTCAAAGTGGTTGTAATGAGTGTGCTTACTTGGGAGAGTTAACAAGGTGAGAGAGAGAACATTAACTAACTAAGGAAAGCATTAAATAATTGTAAATAACATTAAATAAGCTATTTTGAATGCTGCAAGGTTTATCACAAAGTTCATCTTTATTTCTGGCCACAGGGCGTGCTCAAGTACGTAATGCTCAAATAAAGATCCATTCACTTTATGACTCCTACTACAGGCACTTAGAAATAATTCTAACTCTAAGGAAGGAAAATTGAAAGGGTTCGGGTAAGAGACTAAGACTAACTATGTAAACCAAACATGCTTGCTTCTTATTTATAGGCGATGAGGTGGGGTCTCGACATCAGATGCCCAATATCGCTTGGTGAGCTTCGATATCACGGACTTGATATCGCGGATGCGATATCACAGCCTCGATATTGCGATTCATCATACCCCCATGACTAAATGAAAACTCATCCTCGAGTTCCTTACAAAATATTAGGAAGGTATGGGATTATTGACTGAATGACAATTGACGGTGACATGGGATGATAGACTCAAAGTGCCCAGTGAACAGATTGACAAATATATTACAGCATTAGTATTCATACCCATTGTGGTGAACACTGTACATAGATGACATCTAGGCCTTCATTCGACAGCTTGAAGAGAGAGAGAGAGAGAAAAGAAAATGAGGTACATTACTACCGAGGTTGAAACTGTGCACCCCATTGTTGATCCATATCCACATGTCCAAACTTGTTCCTCATGTAAACACTTCAACTTTAGTCCATCCTAAGTGCTCCCCTTCTATCCTAGTCCATTGTTCATGTGATCATCATCTACACACACAACACAGTCATGAATTAGCAAGGATAGATAAGATACAATGTAGTTGATACCTTGCCTTGATATGAAGTACCTTGGGTAGGTTGTAGGTATGGCAGAAACTAGGTTAGAGGTTTTTAACTAATAACTACCCAAGGTGTAGGGATGAGATAGGTAATAGAATGGAAAAATTTGAGACAGGACCCCCATGACTAAGAGCAAACCTTCAGTAGCAATAAGGTGAAAATACTGAAGGAACAAGAACAATAAGAGAAATAACAATGGTGAAGCCAATAAAATGGATGTCATGGATGGGATGAAACAAGAAATGATTGATTGCAAAGAATGTTTAATGGAAAGAACTTAACAATTGTACCATAAAGGAATGTTAGTGGGTCCTCCCCAAAGCAGGCCCATGCCTTTTATGCCCTGATAGACCCACAAACCAAAGAGTCCATAGGCTCTAGAAATGATGTATGGAACAATGGTTAAGGACTTACTCACAAAAAGTTACCAAAGATGAACAAGGCCTCAACCAAGATATAGATTGATTATAAAACTGACAATGAGGTGGAATATGGGAAGAAATATGGAAGGAGAGGAGAAAATGGAATGGAATCCCAAGAGCAAGATTGTGTAAAGTCCCCTATGTATTATATGGTTACAATGACTAAATAGAATTCATTCTAAATCCAGATTCAAACAAACCACATTTAGTGACCTTGCATCAACACATTTGACCAACCCATCCTCTTGAAGCAACAAGAATGTATTCATAGAGTCACCACCATTCCAAGGAGAGAAAGATAGTATAGCAAAAAGCAAGAAAGGGCTTTAGTTAGGGGGAACCTTCAAGCATGGGCAACATGTCTTTCCAGTGCCATAACTCGTTCTTGTAGCCCATATTTCATTATTATGTCTGAGGGGTGTGCTTTGAATTCTCACCATTTTTTTTGTATTATGAGAACCACACCATGCAAAGACTTATTTAAATCATTTGACTTCCTGATGTTTGGTCATCGACAGAATGGTGGAAAACCCATGAAATGCATCCAAGTACCCAAGAGAATAGCTAGCACAAGTGCATCGAATCCCCTTGAAGTCACACCCTTTTCAACCATTGAGTCCTTCCTTGGTTTGAAGAATACCAAGTTACCAATTCATTAATAAGTTTATTTAGAAAAAGGGATAGTACATTTCTAAGACAAAGGAGACCATAGAGTTGAATGGAGGAATAGATGACATGAACTCATTACCTGTTTTATCAAAAGAACCATATCTTAGTATTAACATTGAAAATCAAAGGTAAAAACCTAACATTAATAATCAATACCATCATAGTACAATCCACAATCATTAGCACTTATTGTATGATGAATGAAAGTAAATCAAAAAAAGAAATAGTAAAAAATGTGAATGATGGTATAAAACAAAAATAAGTAAAATTGAAAAGATGTATAAAACAAAAATGTGTAAAAAAAATAAGAAAAGAGCTGAGGGCTTAGAATGGTTAACATTGATGGCCATCTCCCCCACAACTAAGTTGGAAGGAGGAGATTGGAAGTAATGAGTAGGGTTGTCCACCAATAGAGGTAGTATTGGTACTAGCTGTTCTAGGCTCATGGAAAGGTTTGGTTTTTTGCATGTTGATCAAAAATTTCTTATATGGGCTCTCAGGTTTGTAAATCATCATGGCCCCTAAAGGAAATATTGCATGAATAATATAAGGTCCTTCCCATAGCGTCTGAAATTTAGTATGTTGTGGCACGTGTGTGAGGTTCCAATAAAGAACCTTAGCTCCTGGTTGGTATTTAACTTTTCTAATTTTCAAGTCATGACATTGTTTATTAAAGGCCTTGTGTAATTCATTAGATGATAAGGTGGCTAATTTGTTTTCATCTAGCAAGTTAAGGTTCATCAACGACTCTTTCTATGCTAGATTAAGGTCAAGGTTGAGGTCACATGTCGTGGATAGTATATAAAGCTATGCTTGAATAGGAAGCATTGGAAGTTTACCATACACTAACTCATAGGGAGAGTAGCCGATAGGGACTTTCCATGTGGAGCGGTATGCCCAAAGAGAATTGTTTAGTTTGGTGCTCCAGTATCGCCTATATTTGCTCATGGTTCATGTAAATATTTTCATAATCTCCCTATTGGTGACTTTGGCTTAACCATTCTCTTGAGGGTGATATGGTGTAGTCAGCTTATGTTCCACTCCTAAGCGTTGCATCAACTTTCAAAAAGTCACACCTGTAAAGTGTGTACCATTATCAGCAATAAGTGCATGAGGCACACCAAACCTATTAACGATTTGTTGTTGAACAAATTGTGCAGCCGTAGATGATGTACAATCTGTAATAGTAGCTGCTTCTGCCCACTTTGTGAAATAGTCAACAACAACAACAGGGATTTCCAACTTCCCCCAGTTGATACTTTCAATGTCAAGATGTGGAAGTTGGTGATGGACTTGCTCTAATGTATCTATGATATCAATGTAAGTGCAAGTCAACCCTTAGTTGGTTCCATGCATGTAGTTGAATTTCTCTCTTGGTCAACTGTCAGCCACTGGGTACCTTTCTATTTTGTGGCTGCTTCATGTTAGTTATTTGTGCACACTGGTTGCATGTAGGCAATGTTAAACATTGTACAAACTAGGCCTTCTGCACGTAGTTGCATCCTATGTTACTGTATGTGATGCATGGAACTTTCTTCTTCTTGATCTTTCCAAACGTATTTTCCTTTGATATTTCTAGGGAAAGATCACATATTCCTAGGCATGCATCAATTGTGCTTAGCCATGCTCTTTCCATAATGATTGGGAAGTCCCCCTTGTAGTTGTTGACTTGAATCACTAAGAAATTAGCTAGATACAACCATCCATAAATAGTGGTGAAAATGTCCTCCACTAATCCTAATGGGATAGTGATGGATTGATTGGCCAGCTCTAAACGAATGTTACTCTTTTTTAGTGGAGGCAGGTTCTAGGATTTATACATTTCTTGAGAGATTAAGTTGACACCAGAACCTAAATCCAAAAGAGCTTTGCACAGTTCATTCCCAATGATTTGTAGATATATAAGAGGACTTCCAAGATTAGGAAATTTTCTAGGAAGGTGGTCTGCTTTAATCCAATCGGTGATGGCATGAGTCAACATGACTATATGTGTTGGGCATGATTTTTGGTTTGAAGGGAGTTTCGAAGAATTAAATGATGGTGAGGCATTTGGAGGATTAGCCACCTGTGGTTGTAAAGACTTAGTTGGATTTTTGATTCTAAAGAAAGGTCTCTTCTTTGTGTGGCTGTTTGAACCAATAGTAGGTTAAGGATTAACAACCCTTGTAGTGTTATGTTGCTACGACTGGGTAGGGAGCTCACCTTGCATAGCTAGAGAAAGTGGTAATGGATCTAAGGGCGGAAGTGATGTAATTGAGTGAGAAGGATAGTTCATTTGTAAAACATCACCCCTAGGATAAGGAGTTCTATAGTACTCTTGGGCTTGGTAGTGAGGCTAAGGAGTGATGTGACCAGTAGAGTCACATGGAGAGATTAGCTGTTGCACGTAGTATCCATATGGGTTAGGCTAATGGTAAGGGTACTATTGACGTGGTGGTGGCATTCCCCATGATTGTGGGTGTTGCCATTGTTGATATTGCTCATTTGATTGTGGTGGAGTTCCACTTGGATAATATGTCAAGGGTTGGTAGAATTGCCTTGGGTTACCTTGAGGATAAGGTAACCTTCAAGGTGTTTGCCTTCTATTTAATTGTGGTTGAGTGCATACACCCCAGATTCCTATAGATGTGATATTATAGGGAAACATCCCTTAGGATGCTCATATTGGCATATCTCACATCCACCATCATTGTCTGTATTCGAATCAACAACCTCTTTGATGATGACTACTTTACCCTTACCTTTGTTACGTGCATATTTAGCTTCCTTTTTTTTCTCCTTTCTCGATCACTACTTTGTTTCCTAGACTCCTCTACTATTTTAAGAATAATTTGAAATTTATTATCTAGGGAGTCCACATTTGATCTACCATTGCCGATACTTTTGATGTAAATTTCTGAATGGGCAAAGTTTTCTTATTCACCATCTCTTCAAGTGGTGACTCTTCTTCATCCTCACAAAATCTAACTCCCTTCTTTTAGAGGGAAGGATCTCTGTTATATTCTTCCACACTCTCTCTTTTCCTTAACTCACCTTCCTCTTTAGGAACATGCTCTGACAATCTTTGTACTTAATGGGCCGTAAGCTCGGATAGCCTTCCTTGGGCATAAGTCCCAAGGGTTCTTCATATTTCATGCCTAAGCCCATCTATGAGATGTCATAGTTGTTCCCTCTATGAGTAACCATGTCCTGGGCAATGATGTAACAATGCATAATATTAGCCCATTGTAGCATCCAAGGATTCATGTCCTCCTTGTTTCCATCCTTGGATTTGCTTTCATACGTTAGACACTTAGGAGTACGTTTGATACTTATCATTGAACAATTCTAACATGGTACTCCATCAGCGAATGGACTCTAATTCTAAGGACCAGTACCAGCTTTCCACTCCCTTGATTAGTGTTTATGAAAACAACTTGAATTTTTGCCACTCATTTTCTATGTTTTGCAAGGAACATGCATCATGAAATGCTTGCAAATGATTTTGAGGATTAGCATTGTATCCCCCTTCAAATCGTGGGATATTGTTCATGTTCAATCTTTTGATCTTTCTATCTTTTTGATGCCTTGTTGGGATTCTAATAGTCTCAGTTATATCTAGCATACTTTAGGCAATGAGTAGGGGTTCATCGTGATTGTATTCTCTATGACATCTATGATGCCTATGTCATTCCCTACTCTCCCTCCTTTCACGATGTGTTTCTCTAGAATGCCCTTGTCCCCTTTCTTGGATGCTTTTTCTGTGATTCCTATTTCACTTATCATTATCCTTAGGGTCTTTTCCTTTGTGACTACGTCTAGATCCTGAAGAAGAGTGTGAAGGAGATGATGAAGATGAAGAATAAGGAGGACTATCACCATGATGGTGCCTGCTTCCTTCTCTTCAGTGGTTGTGGCCTCGATCAAAATTATGATTAGAATGTCCATCTTTGTCATGTGTTCATGTTCCTTTTTTAGACCCTTTGTGTTTGTTGGTACTATAATTCAGGTTATGGATAGTTGAGTGAAGATTTTGATACACCACCACTTGACCAAAGTCAATGGGAGAAACATCATTATGTGGGAGACTTCCTGAGGCAGGTTCACCACACTCATTTTTGCCTATGACATACGGGACATTCTGAGACAACTTTCCTTTCATGGATTTATAATGTCTCTCCTTTTGTATATCCCTTTGACATTGTGCCTTTGTGGGTTGATACTCTCTCGAGTCGTGATCATGCACAATGTACTCTACCTATAAGTGCTGCATACCAATTCGTGTGAGAGCACAAAGAAGCATGCCCGGGACTGAGCGATCAGGAGGTAACACTATGTTACCTTCTAAATCACACCAATGCAGTTGTTCATCTTGGTGGAGGATAAAGGTAAAGTTTGGTATATACTCATCGGGATGAACATATACCACATGAAACTATTGGGGGACTAGCGGATTATCATGTGTACTATGGCTTTGATTGTTCCTTGTATCGAACCTAGGTAGTGAAACACACTTGTAAGAAGGAGACATAATTGTCTATTTAGTGTGCAATACTTTTTGTTTTAATAATTGTAAGATAACCAACCCTAAGGTTTTGTTCTAGTGATGTGAAGATTTCCTAAGTTCTAGCTAGTGCACAACAACAAAGTCCTCAACAATGGCATCAATGATGAGTAGCGAGGTATCCCTATGCTTAACCATACGAATACGAGCATACACGCACGATCCAATTGAATTCCAAGGACTAAGTACTTATGCGCCTTTATAGAACTTGGACGGGTTAGTCAATTGTTGTCTTTCCAAGCTTACTTGTATAGCGCAACTGTATGGTTATGTAAACTTAAGGCATATGATTTTTATATATTTTTTGATGTTTTATGTCCTAGTGCTACCAAGGGATAAGTGAACTAATTAAGTAACTAATTTAATTCAATTAATCAACTATGCTCTAACTAGTCCTAACACCAACATTTGTTTCCACTTACCATACACATCCTGAACCAGTGCAACACTATTGGGATTACCAAACGCTAATTGTTACTGGGTTACCAAGTGTTCCACGCATGCTCAAAGTGGTTGTACTGAGTGTGCTTACTTGGGAGAGTTAACAAGGTGAGAGAGAGAACATTAATTACCTAAGGAAAATAATTGTAAATAACATTAAATAAGAGATTATGAATGCTACAAGGTTTATCACAAAGTTTGTCTTTATTTCTGGCCACAAAGTGTGCTTAGGTACACAATGTTCGAATAAATATCCGTTCACTTTATGACTTCTACTATGAGCACTTAGAAATAATTCTAACTTTGAGGAAGGAAAGCTATAAGAGCTAGGGTAAGGGACTAAGACTAACTATGAAAACCAAGTGCGCTCGCCTCTTATTTATAGGTGATGAGGTAGGTCCTGACATTGGATGCCCAATATCGCTTAGTGAGCTCCGATATCTTAGATGTGATATTGCAGCCCCGATAGCACAGTTCATCAACTGTTGATGCCATTTTTGCAATATTTTCTATAGTAGACACTTTTTAAGGACACATAAGCTGAGAAAATAATTCATTAGCTCTAACATATCATGATACAAACTAAGTTCATTCAACTTCAAATGCTTTGACTAGTTTCTACAAATCTTAGTAATCACTCATTCTTCTAGCCAAATTTACTGCAACATTCTTTTGCTCATGGTTACTGGCCTTGAAAACCTAGAGTATTGAGTTAGCAATATGTAGCTTTTATCATGCATCCTTTCTATTTGCAAACTTCTTTTCATACATTAAGTACATTGTCGCTAGTTTCTACTCTAATTCCATTCTAGGTCTCCCTATTGTTAACATGGCTAAGTTGGCATAGTGCAGATTCGCTAACTCCATGTACTCTTTGAGAACTTCAATCTATACATCCTTAACATTGAGCTCTACTTGGTGTAACAAAGTGAGACTATCCAAGATGGACTATCAATTTAGTAACTTTTGCATGGCATTATTGATCATATTATTTATCATCTAAAATTCCTTTTTATTAATCTATTTGTCCATGCTTACTTGGTCTTTGAAGTATTCTTTTAATTTCTCATGTTTATTAGCTTCATACTACCACTTGCTAATTTCAATGGTGGACATTTCTCAGATGGCACATAATTTCTCCATTAATAAGATGTTGTTTTCTCTATTCAATTATTTTATCTCTATGTTGACTCTAGTAAATTCTTTTATAAGTTGTTTAATGCTTTCTTCTAACATGTCCTTCTTCTCAGCATATGTCAACATTCTATTTTCCACAATAAGCCTTTGTTTTCTTTGTCTAACTTAGTAATTTCTTTAGCATGAACATACATCTTAGCATCTACAACTAATGCCTTCCAAGTTGCCTTCTTTCATTCCATCTTCAATTAATGTTGCTTGACCATTATTTGTTTAACATGTTGTATCCTAACTATTTTTATGTATTTTGGTGTCACATAGTCTTCTTGATCTTGTTTTTCAATCCTAAGTATAGCTAATTGATTTAGCAACTTTTAGATTTCAAACTTAGCATATTGTAGCCTTTTCTTGGAGATTATCAACTTCCCTTTAGTAGAAATCAATTCAAAATATAATATAGTTATGTCATCTAGAATGTCAAAGAGATCCTCTATGATATAACTTATCTACATCAATTTTTCAAGGGTATTAGCATATTGTAGCCTTTTCTTGGAGATTATCAGCTTCCCTTGAGTAGAAATCAATTTAGAATATAATATAGTTATGTCATCTAGAATGTCAAAGAGATCCTCTATGATATAACTTATCTACATCAATTTTTCAAGGGTATCTTCATGTTTCCTTGCAGTCAACTTCTTTTCCTTTGTCCTTGTCCTTCCTAAATGTTCTTGCTATTCCTTGGGCATCTTTGGCTCTTGAAGAATTAGTTGATGGCGCTACAAGGACATCAAAAGATTATTTAATAGATGTGATGAGTTCTACAACTTCTTGTTTATTTTGTGTTGCATGACCATAATAGTGGCTTCTTCTCTTGATTCTAGCATTATATGGAATGATGTAGCATTGCCCAAAATCTTTTGTGCCCAAATTTATTTTGTTGTTTACAAGGGAATTTGGCTACTTTTAGATCTTATTGACACTAGAGGTTTATTCAAGTTTTCCCTTACCCTATATATGCTTAACAGTTCCCTACTTTTCCAGCTCATATTTTCAACAATTTATTAGAAATGACTCATGGCGAGTCTGTAATCTCTATGTTCTACTATTGGTGTTGAAGCACTAGGTCCTACTTACTCTATTCATGTGGTTGATATGTTTGTTGCTAGTGTAGACACTACTACCACCTCTATGCCTAGTGGCTTTTCCACTTGATCTTTTTTTTGGCTAGTGTTACCTTGATGATTTTAGTATAAGATGCATTTGGATCTTTTCTTGCTAAATCATTAGTGTACCCCAAAATTCTAGCTTACTTGCATATCTTCCTTATTAAATAGGGAAATGGGAGTGTTGGCTTCAATGATTTCTTCTCCTTGAATGTCATTTTGAATTACTAGAAAGATTAGGTGAGCCATGTTTGCTTGAGAATTTCTCATTAAAATGACATTGACAACATAGATTGATATTACGTTTAATCTTTTGGTAGGAAAGATGTGATATGTACTAATTTTGAAATAAATCTTCTCTATAGTGGATAGTTCATTATATTCCTTATCTTTTCTTTCATAAGCTCTCTCTAACTAAAGATTCCTTACATTTGTGTTTGATCTTGTAGAAATTTAGGCTATTATCGCATCAACATTGGGTAGATTCAATGCTTTCACAATGACCTCTACTAAATATGGCACTATCACATCTTTGATCTTGATAGTAGCATCATCTTGGTTATTGTACCAAAATTGATAGGTTTCTCCTTGGTACCAATCATCATTTGTGAAATGTATTAGCCAAAATGGTGATGCCTCCAATTACTTTCATCCTTCTGCTAGAGCAAATTCAAAAAAATGGGCTAAAGTTTAATTCCATGATGATTGTAGAGATCATTTATTTTTTGTTGATGATGCTAACATATTCCTCTAAAATTATGAGTTTCTTGCTAGGTTTTGGGGCTAGTGGAGGTTTTGCAACCTCTACTTGCACAAATTGTCCTATTTGGGATGTCAACTACTAAATAAAGAAAGATTGTTCCTCTTGCTCTTTAGCATGAGTTTGATCTCCTTCATTTTCCTAATCTCTTTGGTATCTAGTTCTTTTCTCACATGGTTTTGATGGTTGTCCACCTTCAAGAATTCTTTTTGGAGGCATTAGTAATTGTTAATAGAGTTATATTAATTTCAAAAATTTTGGAAAAATTCCTAACTATTTATAACCCTTCCATGGATTTTGGGTTTTGAACAAAATTAAAAATAGTGATCATTTTTATTTTTAATCATGTTTGCAATGTTTGAAATTTGTAAAAAATCCCAAATTGAGTTTGTTAGTGATTATGGAAACTCAAGACAAATTCAACTGAGGATCCATTATCATGAGAATTTGAAAGTTTTAAATGGTTTGTAACTTGTAAAAATGATTCAGTCATCTTGCCCTAATTAGGAGTTAGAATTAGAATTATTTTATTCATGATGACAATGTCAAAAATACATAACATTGTAATATCAAAATATGCAACATTACTAGGAGATGCAAGTTTGATTTTAACAAGATTAATTAAATTAGCTTACCTAGCCCTAAAAGTAGAATAAGATCTTCAAAAAGTTTAAGCATGAGATTGAAAAATTCAAACATGAGATTGTTAGATGAGCACCCTTCTTCTTAATGATGGTTTGGTTGATGGAGAGAAATTTTTCTTCATAAGTTTTAGGATCTTTTGTCTTTCAACTATGTTGCACAAGTTTGTTGGGTACAAGAACTTTTCATAAACATGATAATCTAGAAAAAAGTGTATTAGCTTTGATGAACTAAGCAGTGATCAACATTTATTTATTCTTGAAGGCTTTGATTTTCTACTTACACTTGTCAAAGTTGTTAGGTTTCTTAAGTAGGTTTTTTGATACATCCCTTTACCTTGTGAACTAAATTTTGTACAGTTTTTTTCAGCTCACTTATTTTCTATAATTTTCTTTAGCTTTTATATGTTCTTTTCATTTTTGGAATTAGTTGGATGTGAGCAAGTCTTTACTCCAACTCCAAAGGCTATTAAAGATCTTCAATGATAAAATCTCATTGTTTGATCTTGACATCCTTGGCTTCTTCTATTGTCTAATTAATGGTTTTTCATGTTCTATTTGTGCTAGGTTAGGTTTATGACATTAAGGCTTGAAGACAATTTCTCAAGTTATTCAACTCCTTTTTTGAATCTCCTTCTACTTCCTAACATGATTTATGTAATCATTCTTCTATAATTCCATCCTCCAAGCCTTTTGTTCCTAAGTAGTAATCTCCACTATAGATTATTATCAAATCTTGCACACCTTGATTCTTGACAAATTTTTATTCTTAGAGACTAACTTGGATATCTTAACATTTGTACATGATCACTCTTGTTTAATTAATTGATATGCTCTTGAAAGGCATACATTTTATTTTTTACTCTTGATAGTCATCTCACCTCATCCATTAGATTTTAAACTTGATCTTCAAGTTTCATGATCCTCTTCTTTAGTCTATAGGCTAGTGCCTCTACTTTAGAATGCTCCATGCTTATCTTATAGGTAGCATTATTTTTCTTCTAGATCACTTCCATTAGTTTTAGATCTTTCATTTCATAAAATTCGATAACATCTTTTAGCATAATATTTTAGCTAAGCCCTTTGAGTTGAGTCTAGAGCTCTATGATTTCTTGTTTTTCTTAAATAAGTTCTAGCTAATATTCTTTACTTAAATTTTCTATGATTTCAAGATTTCCTTGGATGGAAAGTAATTTAATCTGTAATATAGAGCCAAATTTAGGCACATCAAAGGCTCTAAAGAGAATTTTTCTTATTTTCATAACTTTTTAAAGCATTTCCTCTTGTTGAACTAGCATCAAACATCCATCTATTACTTCTAGTAATCAATTAGTTGTTTTTCTTATGCTAGGAGATGTGGCACATGCTTTTCAACTCTCAGTTCGATGATGGATATGATAGGTACATTCATCTCATTCTTGAAGATGTTTTTCACTACCTTTGTTAAAATACTTTCCTCTTCTAACACTATTTTGAATGATGTTATCCTACTGAAAATTTGAGGATAATTATTCGCAACTAAGTTTGGATATTTGTAGGTGTTATATGTCTAAGGTCTTTGGAGGTGCTTATGTGCTATGCTCCACTCCTTTAGATGTTTTGCTAAGCATTGAACTTAAGCCTGCACCTTCAATTATTAGGATTAATATGGTTAGTGGGATTGTTGTTATTAATTATATTACAACTAGTATAGAAGTTATGGTTGCAATAGTATTGGTTGTTAACTTGAGTCATGATTCATAACATTCAATTTTAAAGAATATTAGGTAAGAAATGTTAGCATGAATCTTCCTTTGGAGTATTGTAATTACTCATGAATGAAATTACACAATCTTATTAGCTTAAGTTATTTGGATCAAGTGGTAACTCCTCATCTTGAAGAAAATCTTATCAATGAGTATTAAAGTGTCATACTCCTTGATTCTTTAGAAAGCATGCTTAATTCACTCTTACTTTTCTAAGCTTTTTAGCTTTGTTGATAGTTTAAATAGTCTAGGCCCTTCATTAGACAACTCTAATGCTTTAACAATTTCATCAATTATATAGAGGACTTCAACCTCCCTTATTTATATTATTTAGTCATTTTGGTGGCCCTTCCAAATGAGATTCATCTCACCAACATCCTACTCTTCACTACTTGTTAGCATTTGTTACATTAGGGATTATTATAACTCCTTCTATTTATTTCATTATTTTGTATTGTTCTTCTAGGCAACCATTTTCTAATAATATTAAAGAGAAGTATTTTTAATCATATTAGGAATTGTTATAGATCCTTCTTAATATTACAACTTTCTGATCTAGAACATTCCTAGAGACATGCTTGTCTTTTATTAGGATCAACAAGAAGGATTCAGATAGCATGATCAACATTTGGTGAGGATCAAAACCTTACATTGAGGATTGAGAGGGGTCTTCCTAATGTCGGATCACCCTTAATAATTGAATCTTAGATTCCTTTGGTGCTTATTCACCAACCCTAAATTTAGCTGTATACTCTTATTATGCTTGGCCTCGTTTGGTCCTTACCCTATTCTTGTGTCCTTGCATTGGATTGCACACATCTCTAGTTACTAGAAAAATAGGTGTATTAGCTTATCATAATCACATTTGACATTTACCCCCTCCAAATAATTTGATTAAGATTGAATTTTTGAAAATTTGGATAAGATTTTAAAGGCTTGTTGAATGGTAATCCTAAGCTCTAAGGTGTTCAAGAGTGTTAAAATTTGAATAACTCATAATTTTTTTAGTCATTTCACCTTAGAAATTAATTTCAGGAATCAAAATTTTTTAGAAATATTTTTAGTATTTGATATCTTCCATGACAAGAGTGTAGCTCCAAATATGCAATGGTGGATGAGCAAGAGTGCAGCATTGCCCATCGTGAAACCAACTATACAACAACATGATTGCATCAAAATGAAATATAAGATAAAACAAATTTAAGTTTATTAATTAAATTACTAAAAACATGTTTTCATTAGGTCATTGGTCAATAGTTCATCTTCTACTATGGATCACATGTCTTTCCAACCACATGGCCAATTCTAACCCTACCAAAGGAGTACCTTCAAACATGGATCACATGTCCTTCCAGTCACATATTGGCGTTAAATCAAAGAATTGTTAACCTTAAAAGTAGCCTATATTCAGACATGTAATACCCCTTATTTTAATGCATCTTGAGTTAGTACTAATTGCTTTAATTCTAATTTCTTCCTGCATTTTATGTTATAAGGATTATGTGGATGGCCTTTATAAATGGATTTATGTGACATGTATTAGAATGATTGTATGCCTATTATGCATTTACTTTTCTTATGAATTATGATGTTTTATGCCTAAAATATTTGAGTGAGAAATAGATACCATGGATATTGGCTAGTATTTTGGTATATCACTTTGACAAGTATGTGTGTGTTATGTTTCCCATGCTTTGTTCTTATGTAATGCTTTATCTATATTGGATCCTTGTGCATTTTTTCATGTGATAGTTAGTATGTTCATTGGTTAGTAGTAAATAAAGATTTTATGTGATGCTTTATCTAATTATATATGATGTTATATGTAAGTTATAGTGGTTTTTCACGTTAGTAGTACTAGTTCACGTTTGATAAGTTTTGGTATTAGTTTACATTACATGTTTATTGTTTATGTTACATAGTTTTAGTTTACATTAGTTGCAGTAACTTGGTTAGTTGTATTAGATTTAAAAATTTTACTTAGTAAAGTTAAAGTTACTATTTTACTTATATTGTAAGAAGGTTAGTTACGAAGTTTTATTATTTGATTTTGAACATTACGTGTATTGAATAGACTTTATGTGCAAGCTTTGTTAGCTTTTTGTTAGTTACTCTAGTAAGTTTTAGAAAAAACCATTTAGGCTTAAGGTTAAGATGATAAGCCTAAAACCTATATGTATTCAATTATAAATCCTAGTTAATATCCTGAACATTCAATACCTCATGAGATGAAATCACTAGTAGTTAGATGAGTGTAGCTACGTGGGTGTTTATGGCTTAAAGTGCATATGTCATAGTTATGTTTATGTGTTATGCTTACATCATTCTTTTCTTATTTTCAATGTAAACCAAGTGAGAGTCTTTGATGCTTCCTCAATATTTACAGTTTTTCCATGTTTAGGATTAAGGCATAGGTTGCATGGTACACATGGGCTATTTTTCTTTTCTAATTTATAGACATTCATTACCTTTTAGAATTAGGTAATTTTATTGTGCAAAGATCTCACTTTTTTTTAGCCAACCTAATTTTATTGAGATAAGAAGAGGAGGATGATGATGAAAGATATAGTATTTTTCTTATGATGTATTGTCTATGGTATTATGAATTTTGAATTTAACTCATATGTTAGGTGTTAGATTGTGGGTTTTAATATTTCTATTCTAGATATATGGTAGTTTTAGATTAGTCTTTACCTCATAATTTTTATTAGCTATAATTTAATTTTAACATGCCTTTAGAGTATTGTATCTTTTATGCTATTGGCTTTACATTTTAGTTTTCTCTTGTCCCTAGATTACTACCATTAATTTGACAAAGTAAAGATGTGTATTACACCCCTTTTAGATTACTATTTTCAGTAGTATAACCAACATTGCAACTTATCTCATTTTATTCATAGAATTTTCCAATATAATAGTAATATTAGGCTTAAAAGAAAAGTTGATTTTTAAAATTTTAAAAACATAATTTTTTAAAAGATCTTCTAGGGCTTGAGAATAAATCACTCATCAATATTGCCATTATAATAAATAGCAAAGTTTTGGTAATTGCTATAAGAACCATATAACACGCAATAATTCTTCACTCTAGATAAAAGAGCATTGATATGTTGTGCAGATTTGTTAATTATTAATAAATAATCATTTGCAAAGTGCATGTTAAGCAATTGCATACATTGATCATCAATTTAAATTTTCTTAATGATATTTCTTTGCAAATCATAATGAAAAGTATGTGAAAGCAAGTTTACAATAATAATAAAAATATAGCAAGCTAGGGAACAACCTTGAAGACTTGACCACTAAAGAAATAAAAGGAAACTCAATCCAAAATGAGTAGCAACTTGAGCATTCATACTAATGAGTAGGGTATAGACAAGATGAATAAAATAATCATCAAATCCTATTTTATAGAGACAAAAAATAATGAAATTATATTCAATCTTGTCATAAGCTTTAGCATAATTTCACTTTGGTTAGTATTATAAGCACATTGCATTCCATTTCAAGTTGTAATAACATTATTTAAGTTATGTTTACCTTTAACAAAAATAATCTACTTAGGTCTACTTATATCTTTTAGAATCTTCTAATTTTACAATTCATGCATTTAGCTAAAATTTACATTGTATTCCCTTTCAAATTGCAATAACATTATTTAAGTTATTGATGAGTGGCGAGGCACCCCTACACTCAACCATATGAATACGAGTGTCTCACGTGCGATTTGGTCAAACTCCAAGGACTAAGTGCTTACGCCTCCTAATGGAACACTCAAGGTTAATCAATTGTTGTCTTCCCAAACTTACTTGTATTATCACAGTTGTATGGTTAAGTAAGCTTGAGGTATATGATTTTTATAACTTTTATATTTTTAATGTCTTATGCTAATAGAGGAAGGTGAAGAGAACTAAATGACTAACTTTCATTAACTATTCACTAATTAAGTTCTAATTGTTCCTAACACCAGTATCCATTCCCACTTGCCGCACACATCTTGAACCAGTGTAACATTGCTAGGATTACCAAACGCTAATCGTTACTGGGTTACCAAGTGCTACACACATGCTCAAAGCAGTCATACTGAGCGTACTTAACTAGGAGAGTCAAAGGTTGATAGAGAGATTAATTAACTAGGAAATCATTTAAACATTTGACAATAATTAATTACTATTTAGCTTAATCTGTATGCTACAAGGTTTATCACAAAGTTCGTCTTTATTGCCATACACAAATGTGTGCTCAGGTACAAATTGCTCAAAGAAAGATTCATTCACTCTATGACTCCTACTGCAGGCATAGAAATTATTCTAACTCTATGACTCCTATTGCAAGAATTTTACAATCCATGCATTTAGCTAGAATTTAATAAGTGTTATTGAGAAAAGTAATAGGCCTATAATTACCAATGTGTTGAAGATCTTCATTTTTAGGTAGAATATCAATTACAATTTTATTAATATTTTTATCAAGAAAAACATTTTAATGGCTCCTTGAAAAACATGAAAGAAATAATCTCCAAAGATATTCTAAACCATGGCTTTTTAATGGCACTTCTTTGATAGACTTTGCATGATCTTCTTGAACTTGATACTTACACTTAGTAAATTTCTTTCCAAACCATGTAGCATAATTTCTAACTCTACAAGTAATTCAATACCACTAGGCAATCCAACTAGATCCTAGGAACATATTAGCATTCATACAAAAATATCATGCTTTTAAAATAAGGTAGAATAAATTTTAGGGAGAAAAATGCTAATAAGAAAATGCTTTGACAAAGTAGCATCTAAATGCACTTCTACTTGTAGGCTTCGAAATAGAAACATTAAAGATGTAAAATCTACCAAGTTGAAATAAATTCTATTATTTTCTTGTTAATAATTACATCAAGTATAATGCTTCTCATTTGAATGATGTGGGAATAAAGAGCTAACATGAAAAATATTTTTCTTTAAAGTCACATCAATCTTCTTTTTCTTGAGAAGACAGATTAGGATAAGACCAACAAGTTTATCTAAATGACTTTCAACCATATTGAAATCACCTCCAATAATCCAAGGAACTTTAGGAAAAGATAGAGGATATTTTCAAACTTCTAATTGATTTTTTGAATTATTAGAAGCAAAAATTATATAGTCCAAAGTCTTCTTTTTCACTATGACAAGTAATCTAAATAAGTCTTCTAAGGTTATCAAAGCCAAAATTCAAAACTTTTCAAATATAATTTTTATTAACTAGAATAACAACACCTTTTCATTAACTTCATGAGCACNTTTATTAACTAGAATAACAACACCTTTTCATTAACTTCATGAGCAGCAAAAAAAATATTTTAGTTTTCTAAAATGTGTTTACCAACAAAACTAATATATTGTAGTGAAATCTTAATTTCTTACAAGAAAAGAAAATCTAGAGATAAATGTTGATTTGAAAGATAATCACTGATAATATTTTGTTAAAACTTATTAGAAAGGAATTGCATATTATATGATAAAACTAACATTGAGATCTAGTGGGGAGTTCTTCATCCTTGACATTTCAAGCTTAGCATTTATTGTTGAACTTTTGGTATGTTAAAACCTTAAGGAAAATAGAGAATATGGAAATATGTTTGTAGTCTAGCAAGGCCATAAATGAATAACAACTTTAGAACAAGAGTTAAGTTTGAAAATGAGATCTACATTAAGATGTCATGAGATCTACATAGAGATGTTGTTATGAAGACTACATAGGCAAAAAGAGAGCATGAAAAAGTACAAAAACTAAAAGCTAAATGAAGATGCTCCAAGGATTGAGAAAAAGTTAAATCAATAAGAGAAAGCCTCATGAAATAGAGCTCAAAATTTAAGAAGATGTCTCCAAAGAATAGAAGATGTCTTGGCTAAGAGGAATTTAATCATAGGATGAAGTCTTCTAAAAACAAGAGATGTCTTGTTTTGAAAGAATATGTCTCTTCAAAGATGTCTTCCTATAGACATCTGATTCTGAAAGGAGATGTCTCCCAAGAGTTTAAGATAAATATAAAAAGACGTTCCAATCTTGAAGGAGACATCTACACTAGTTGTTAAATAGTTGTTGCATAAATTCTAAGGTATTTTCAAAAACTCTAAGGCTATAAGTAGACTCAAAAATCTTAGAAATTATGTAAGTGTTGTTTGAAAATGAGATCTACATTCAGGTGTCATGAGATCTACATTAAGATACATTATGAAGACTATAGAGGCAAAATGAGAGCATGGAAAAGTACAAAGAATAAAAGCTAAATGAAGATGCTCCAGGGATTGAAAGAAAGCTAAATCAATAAGAGAAAGCCTTAGGAAATATAGCTCAAAAGTTGAAAAGACATCTCCAAGGAACAAAAGACATCTTGGCCAAGAGGAAGTCAATTACAAGAAGATGTCTTCCAAAAATAAGAGATGTCTCCTTTGGAAAGAAGATGTCTCTCTAGAGATGTCTCCCCAAATATGTCCCATTCTGAAAGGAGATGTCTCCTAAGAGTTTAAGCTAAATATAGAAAGGCATCCTAATCTTGAAGGAGACATCTACACTAACTGTTGAATAGCCATTACACAAATTCTAAGGTGTTTTCAAAAACTTTGAGGCTATAAGTAGACTAAAAAATATTAGGAATTGTGTACGTGTTATTACCATCAAAGCAATATGATGAATCACATTCTATAGGTTGCATTAAAAAAATGCCATCGACATGGCCTTGTCATCTAGGCCTCATTGATGAGGCCTAGTTGATGCATCATATCATGTATCGATGTGACCATGTCGACGTAGTACCTATAGTTAGCTATAAATGCATGCTTGCGGTTGCATTTATGGAAAGTAGAGATAGTAGTTGCAGTAGAGCTCTTGTAGTTTTTTCATTTGAAAGTTAGAATTTGTCCTCGAGTGCCTATAGAAGGAGTCATTGAGTGTATAGATCTTTACTCAAGCATTGTTGTATGAGATTTCTAATAAACCTTGTAGCACTTTGGATAGATTAGCTATTTCAATTATGCATTCAATGTTTTTAATTATTTATTAAATGTTTACCATTAGTTATTAAATATTTTCTAATTATTACATTAATGAAGTAATTAAGCCAAATAAATTACACACATAAGTATGACCACTTCGAGTGCAACATGTATTAACTTAGTAATCCTAGTAGCATTATTGCTCAGTACACCTAGTAGCATAGTACTTGTGATGAGAGTGGCTACTCTAATAGTTATTCTAATTATTAGAGTGGTTACTCTAGCAGTTACTCTAAGAGTTACTCTAATTATTAGAGTGGTTACTCTAGCAGTTACTCTAAGAGTTATTCTAATTATTAGAGTGGTTACTCTGATTATTAAAGTAGTTACTCCCAAGCCTATAAATATAGTGCCTAGGCACACAATTGGGAAGGAAGTATTTTAACAATCAAGTAGTGAAACTCTTGTAGTCTATTTGAAAGTTAGAGTATTTTTTCAAGTGCCTATAGCAGGAGGTCTAAGTGTGGATGGATCTTTATTCAAGCATTATGTACTTGAGCACACCTTATGTACAGCAATAAAGACGAGCTCTTCGATTCATCCTTACAGCACTTGAGATTTTTTTTCTTACGCATTTCTTTTATTTTATTTCATTTTATGCACTTTACATTTCTATTATTAGCACAGAAATTCATTTTGATCAATTAAGGAAATCGTTAAATTACACAAGCACGACCACTTCGAGCATACGTGTAATGCTTGGTAACCTAATAATGATTAGCGTTTGGTAATCCCAACAGTGTTGCACTAGTTTAGGATGTGTACAACAAGTGGGAATGGATGTTAGTGTTAGGATTAGTTAGAATTTAGTTAATGAATAGTTAAGTTAAATTAGTCACTTAGTTGCCTCTCTCCTTCCCTATTAGCACAGGACATAAAAACATAAGAGCTATAAAAATCATATGCCTTAAGCTTACTTAACCATACAATTGTGACATACAGGTAAGCTTAGGAAGGCAACGACCAACCAACCCTTCCTTGTTTCACAAGGGCACATAAGCACTTAGTCCTTGGAATTCAACTAGATCGTGCGTGTAATGCTCATATTTGTATAGTTGAGTGTAGCGGTACCTTGCTGCTCATCATTGGTGCCGTTGCCAGGGACTTAGTTATTTGTGCATTAACTAGAATGTAGGAAATCATTTACATTGTTGGAATGAACTCTTAGGGTTGGTTGAGAAAGTAATAAATAAGAATACATTGCACACTGAACACACAAGTATGTCTCTTTCTTCATATGAAAGCACCTCACCAGCTAGGTTTGAAATAAGAAATAGTCAACGACGTAATACACATGGCATTGATCTGCCAGTCCCTTAACAAGTTCAAGTGGTATATATTTATCCTAATGAGTATATACTAGAATTCACCTTTATCCTCCATCAAGATGAACAACTACATTGGTGATACTTAGAAGGTAACATAGTGTTACCTCCGAATCATTTAGTCCTGAACATGCTTCTTCATGCTCTCATACAAATTGGCATGCCGCACTTACAAGTAGAACACATTATGCAAGGCCATGACTTGAGAGAATACCATCCCACATAGGCACAACATCAAAGGTACTTGCAACAAGAGACATCATAAGTCTTTGAAGGTTAAGTGGTCCTAGGATGGCCCACATGTCTTCAGCGAAAATGAGGGTGGTGAACCTACCTTAAGAAGTCACCCACATCATGATGTTCCTCCCCTTGACTTTGGCCAAGGCATTTTTTATCAGAACCTTCATTCCAATATTCATAACCCATCTTCTGATACCCACGGGCACAAAGGATCCAAAAAAGAGACACGAACTCATGATAAATGTGGACATTTTGATTGCAATCGCGATTGGGGCCGAGACCATAGAAGAGAAGGTAACAGACACCATCATGGTGATGGTTCTTCTTCTTATTTACCTTCATCATCTCCTTCAACCCCTCCTTCAATATCTAGATGTGGTCATAAAGAAAAAGACCATGGGAATAAAGGTAGGCAAACTGGAAGTCATAGATGAAATAGCCAAGAAAGGGGACGAGGGCACTCTAGAGAGTCACAACATAGAAGAAGAGAGAGTAGGGAATAACATAGGCATCATAGATGCCATGGATGAGACGATCACAATGAACCCCTCCTCGCTACTTGAAGTCTGGTAGACATAACTGAGGCTATTAGAATTCCAATAAGGTATCAGAAAATAGTAGGATTAAGAGATTAGATATGAACAAGATCCCACAATTGGAAGGGGGATACAACGTTGATTCTTAGAATCATTTACAAANCAAGATCCCACAATTGGAAGGGGGATACAACGTTGATTCTTAGAATAATTTACAAGAATTCCATGATGTGTGTGCCTTACAGAACATAGAGAATGAATGAAAAAAACTTAAGTTGTTCCCATGGACATTAGTTAAAGAAGCAGAAAGCTCGTACTAGCCTTTAGAACCGAAATCCATTCATAGGTGGAGTACTATGTTAGAACTATTTAATGAAAAGTACCAAACATACTCTTGAGTGTCTAACTTGCAAAAGAAAATCCAAGGTTGGAAACAAGGAGGACATGAAACCTTGGATGTTGCCATGGGCTGATACTATGCATTGTTACATCGTTGTCCTAGCCATGGTTATTTGCAAAGGGATCAACTGCACCATCTCGTGGATGGGCTTAGGCATGAAACGAGAAGAACCCTTGGGACTTATGCCCAAAGAAGACTATCCGAGCTTAGGTCCATTCAAATTCAAAGACTATTGGAGAAAGTTGCTAAGGAAGAAGGTGAGCTATAGAAGAGAAAAAGTGTAGAAGAGTATAATTGAGATCCTTCCCTTTGGAAGGGGGGAGTAAGATTTTGTGAGGATGAAGAAGAGTCACCACTTGAAAAGATGGTGAATAGGAAAAATTTGCCTATCCAAAAGATGACATGAAAATTTTGGCAAAGGTAGACCAAATGTGGGAGTCCCTAGACAATAGATTTCAAACTGTTCTTAAAATAGTAGAGAAGTCTAGAGAGCAAGGTAGTGAGAAAAGAAAAAAGAAAGAGGCTAAACATGCACGTAGTAAGGGTAAGGGAAAATTTTCCATCATTGAAGAGGTTGTGGATTTGGAAACAGAGAATGATAGTGAATGTGAGATATATCAATATGACCATCCTAAGGGATGTTGCTGTGTAATCTCACATCTACAGGAGTCTGGGGTGTATGCACTCAAATCACAATTAAACAAAAGGCAAATGCCTCGAAGGTTACCTTATCCTCAAGGTAACCCAAGCCAGTTCCACCAACCCTTAACATATTATCCTAGTGGAACTCCACCACAATTGATTGAGCAATATCAATAGTGATAGCACCCATAATCATGGGGAATTCCACCACCAAGCCAATAGTATCCTTACCGGCAACCTGACCCATATGAATATTACGTGCAGTAGCCAATCTCTCCACATGACTCAACCTCACTACCAAGCCTACAAGAATTATTGGACTCCTCTTCTAGAGGTGATATTCTGCAAGCATATCATCCTTCTCATCTGGCCGCATCTCTTCCACCAATAGCTCCGTTACCACCTACTCCTGTGATGCAAGGTGAAATCCCTACACAGCCGTAGCAATGTAACACCATGAGGGTTGTTAACTCTCAACCTACTATTGGATCCAACAACCACATGAAGAAAAGACCTTTATTTAGAACCAACAGTCCAACCAAGCCTATGCAATCACAAGCGGCTGATTCCTTAGATGCCTTAGTATCAATCAAAACTTCAGAGCCCCCTTCAACCTAATCACTACATTCAACGCATACAGTCATGCTAACACATGTCTTCACCAATTGAATGAAAGCTGGCCACCTTCCCAGGAAATTCTCTAATCCTAGGAGTCCTTTGATATACTTACAAATCACTA
>MNCI01006170.1:386288-396703 GCA_015680685.1 Gnetum montanum | reverse complement strand
AACATTCAAAGATCACTTTCCATTGCCATTTGTTGACCAAGTCTTAGACACCATTGTAGGGCATCACTATTATAGTTTTTTGGATGGATATAGCAGATATAACCAAATACAAATAGCCTTAGAAGACCAATACAAGACTACGTTCACTAGTCCTTAGGGAACATTCACAAACAAACAAATGTCGTTTGGCTTGTGCAATGCCCTTGTAACATTTAAATGACTAGTTCTAAGCATATTCCAATAGCAGACAGGGAATGGCATGAAGGTCTTTATGGACAACTTCTCCACTTATGGAGAAAACTTTGATCAAGCCTTGGACTAGATGGAGCAAGTGTTAAAAAGATGTGTAGAAACCAATCTGAGGCTCAACTGGAAGAAAAGTCATTTGATGGTCCAAGAAGATGTAGTACTAGGGCACAAAATCTCACACACAAGGATAAAGGTAGACCCTAAGAAAATCAAAATTATCCAAGGAATTACCCATCAACCATAAATTGTCAAAGATATTTAGTCATTCCTTGGACATACTAGCTACTATAGGAGATTTATTGAGAAATTTTCAAAGGTTGTCAAACCATTGGTAGAATTAACAAAAAAGGATGTACCTTTCGAGTGGACCAGGGAATCCAAATTAGCTTTCTAAACTTCGAAATAGAAGCTAGTAGAAACACCCATTCTACAAGCTCTTGATTGGTCCAAACCATTCCATATCATGACTGATGTGTCCAACTATGCTTTAGGAGTTGTACTTACATAGTTAGATTACCAGAAGCATCCTTATTACATCCACTGTGCAAGTAGAAGTATCACTAATGCACAACTTAACTACACTACCATAGAGAAGGAATTAATGGCTATAGTGTTTGCACTAGAAAAGTTTAGATAGCATGTATTGGGATATAAAGTATATATACATACAGATCATAGTGCAATATGGTTCCTCATGAATAAGCCAATGGTAATCCCTCATGTCATACAATGGCTTGTAATCTTACAAGAGTTCAATTTAACGATGATCGATTACAAGGGCACCAAGAATGTAGTTGCTGATCATTTATCTCAGTTGCGATGAGACAACAAAGAGGATGAGTATCCAATTTCTAATCATTTCCTTAATGAATTCCTCTTTGTTGGTGTGGTTAATAATCAATAACCTATGGAGACAAACTAGTACAGTAGCGTTCTTACCTATCTCCTCATCCAAAAAACACCACAAGAGTTAAACCTTAAGAAGAAATAATAGTTTCTTCAGTAAGCCAAGTACTTTATGGAGATCAATGGGCAACTTTACAAAGTGTGTCCCAATGGCTTGGTTTGATGGTGTGTTCCTGATATAGACAAACTTTAAGTTCTCTAAGATGATCATGAGGGTCCTTGTGGGGGTCATTAAATTGGGAGATGAATGGCCATCAAGATCCTTCTTGCAGGATATTATTGGCCTACATTATTTCAGGATGCCCATCATTTTTTCCAATCTTGTGAGTGCTGTCAATGTGATGGGGAAACAACTACTAGAATGGAGGGTCCACAATAATGGATTCAATTGTTAGAACCATTTGACATTTGGGGAATTGATTTTATGGAGCCGATTACACCAATGTCAAATGGAAAAGCTTATATTATTTTTGCCATTGATTAACTAACAAAATGGGCCAAAGCAGTTGCTATTAAAGATTGTACATCATCTGCAATTGCACAATTTGTTCAACAACAAATCATAAATAGGCTTGGTGTGCCATGTGCACTTAGTTCAGACAATGTTACACACTTCACAGGTGCAACTTTTTAGAAATTAATGCAACACTTAGGGGTTGAGAATAAATTGACTACACCATACCACCCCCAAGAGAACAATCAAGCAGAAGTTACCAACAAGGAGATTACAAAGATATTGATAAGAATTATTAGCAAGTTTAGGTGAGACTAGAGCAGTAAACTAAACAATGCTCTTTGGGCATACCGCTCCACATGAAAACTCCATATAGGCTAATCCCCCTATGAGTTAGTGTACAGTAAATTACCAATGCTCCCCATTTAAACTAAGCTCTGTACACTATCCATGACATGTGACCTTAACCTTGATCTTGATCTAGCACAGAAACAATGGTTAGTAACCCTTAACTTGCTAGATGAAAATCAATTAGCTACTGTGTTATCTAACGAATTGCACAAGGCCTTCAATAAACAATGTCATGACCTAAGAATTAGGAAAGTTAAATATTAGCCAGGAGATAAGGTTCTCTATTGGAATCCCACACATGTGCCATAACGTACTAAATTTCAAACATTATGGGAAGGACCTTATATTATTTATGCAACTTTTTCTTCAAGGGCCATGACAATATACAAACTTGAGAGCCCAAATAAGAAACTTTTGGTCAACGTGCAACAAACAAACCTTTCAAGGAGCTTAGGATAGCTAGTACACATGCTACCTCTCTTGATGGACAACCCTACTCACTATTTCAGATGTCCTCCTTTCAACTTAGTCATGGGGGAGATGGCCACCTATGCTAACCATTCTAGACTCTCAGTTCTTTTTGAATTTTTGTTTTACACATTCTTTCAACTTTTCTTATTTTTGTTTCACACCATTATTCATGTTTCTACTATTTCTTTGTTTGCTTGATTTACTTTTATTTTTCATATAATAAGTACTCATGATGGTGGATTGAATTATATCATATTGATTGCTAATGTCTGGTTTTTACCTTTGAATTATGATGCTAATATTAAGGTATGGTTCCTTTGGTATAACAGGTAATGAGTCCATGTCGTCCACTCATCCATATAGCTCTATGGCCTCCTTTCTCTTGGAAATATATAGTCCCTTTTTTCTAAGTAAACTTGTTAATGATTTGGTGACTGGGTATTTTTCAAACCAAGGAAAGACTCAAAGGATGAGAAGGGTGTGACTTCAAGGGGATTTGATGCATTTGTGCTAGCCATTCTCTTGGTTTCTTGGATGCTTTTTCTTGGGTTTTCTACCATTCTGACATTGTTCAAATATTAGGAAGCTAAGTGAATAAAAATAAGTCTTTGCATGGTGTGGTTCTCATGCAAAGAGAGAGAGAGAAAAAAAAAGAGAAAAGTGATNGCTAAGTGAATAAAAATAAGTCTTTGCATGGTGTGGTTCTCATGCAAAGAGAGAGAGAGAGAAAAAAAGAGAAAAGTGAGAATTCAAAGCATACCCCTTAGACACAATAAAGCAATATGGGCTACAAGAATTGGTTATGGAACTGGAAAGACATGTTACCCATGCTTGAAGGTTCCCTCTAACTAAGGCCCTTTCTTGCTTCCTACTTGTCCATCTTGCTCTCATCGGAATGGTGGTGACTCTTTGTGGAAGCATTCTTGTTGCTTCAGGTGGATGGACTGGTCAAGTGTGTTGATTCAAGGTCACTAGATGTGGTTTGTTTGAGTCTGGATTTGGGATGAGTTCTACTCAATCACATTACCCATGAAATACATAAGGAACTTTACAGAACCTTGTTCTTGGGATTCCATTCCATTCTCTCCTCTCCATCTTTCTTCCCATTTTCCACCTCATTGTTGGTTTTATCATTACTTCATTCTAGGTTGATGCATTATTTTTCTTTGGTGAATTCTTGTGGGTAAGTTTTAATTTTTGCTTCCAAATGACATTTCTAGAGCCTACGGACTCTTTGGTTCATGGGTTTGTTAGGGAATAAAGGGCATGAGCCTGCTTTGGGGAGGACCCACTGGCATTTCTTTTTGGTGCAATTGTTAACTTCTTTCCCTTAAACATTTTCTACAATCAATCATTTCTTGTTTCATCCCCCTCCATGATGTCCATTTTATTGGCATTGCCATTGATATTTTTCATCTTTCTTATTCCTCATGTTTTTCCATCTTATAGCTACCAAAGGTTCTCTCTTAGTTGTGGGGGCCTTGGTACAATTTTTTTAATTTTTTCCATTTTACTAATTGCCTAACCCCTACACCTTGGGTAGTTTCCAGTGATAAATCTCTAAACTAGTTTTTTCCATAACCACAACTTAGCCAATGTGCTTCATATTGAGGCAAGGTATCAACTGGATTGTGAATTATCTATCCTTGCTCATTTGTGACTATGTTGTGTGTGCAGATGATGATCATACAAAAAATGGAGTAGCCTTGGAGGAAGCACTCAGGATGAACTGAAACTAGAGCATTTATGAAATGAGTAAGTTTTGTGGCATGGCTATGGATAAACAATGGAAGGCGCAATCTCAGCATTGGTGGCATCATGCTCCATCTTCTCTCTCTCTCTCTTTTTCTCTTCATGCTACCAAATACATGCTTAGATGTCATTTATGTACGAGTGTTCACCAAAATGGTTATGAACACTAATGTTGTAATATTATTATTGATTCGTTCATTGGGCACATTGAGTCTATCATCCCATTCCAACATCAATTTTCAATTAGTCAATAATCCCATACCTTTATAATATTTTGTAAGAAACTTGAGGATAAGTTTTCATTCAATCATGGGGGTATGATGAGAGTGGTTACTCTAGCAGTTATTCTAATTATTAAAGTAGTTACTCTAGTAGTTATTCTAATTATTAGAGTGGTTACTCTAGCGGTTACTCTAGTAGTTATTCTAATTATTAGAGTGGTTACCNTTTATTTTATTTTATTTTCTTATGAATTTATTTTATTTTATTTTATTTTATGCACTTTCATTTCTGTTATTAGCACAAAAATTCATTTTGATCAATTAAGAAAATCATTAAATTACACAAGAACAACCACTTTGAGCATGCGTGTAACACTTGGTAACCCAGTAACGATTAGTGTTTGGTAATCCCAGTAGTGTTGCACTAGTTTAGGATGTGTATGGTAAGTGGAAATGGATGTTGGTGTTAGGATTAGTTAGAACTTAGTTAATGAGTAGTTAAGTTAAATTAATCACTTAGTTACCTCTCTCCTTCCCTACTAGCACACGACATAAAAATATAAGAGCTATAAAAATCATATGCCTCAAGCTTACTTAACCATAAAATTGTGACATATAGGTAAGCTTGGGAAGACAATGATCAACAAACCTATCCATGTTCCACAAGGGCACATAAGCACTTAGTCCTTGGAATTCGACTGGATTGTGCATGAAATGCTCGTATTCATATGGTTGAGCATAGGGGTACCTCACCACTCATGAAGTATGCTAAATATACTAAAGAATATAGAATTTGGAATAATAAGACCCAATGTTTGGTAACGTCAAGAGATGTAATTTGCAATAAGAACAATTGTTTATATATTCAACATAAGTCAAATAGTTGCATGGAACTTTAAATGTCTAAATAATGTATGAAATAGAAAGAAACCAAAAGTGAAACATTTCAGAGTATTTACATGTAAAGTGTACTAACAGATACAAAATTTAGAATGATGAGACCGAAAGTTTGGTAATATCAAGAAATTTAGCCTATAATGAGAATAGTCTAATTAGTGGAATATTAAAGAGAACTTCCTAAGATTTCCAAAAATAAAAATATTATTACCTAATTTTTTGTGAAGTTAAGATAACCAAATCATTCTTTTTTTGCCTAAAATTCCTTCATTTTATCACTTGGAGGAGACATCTGATCTCTAGAGGAGACATTTTTCTTGAATTTTAGGGTTCATAGTGAGACATCTTATCAAGCCTGTAGATGTCTCGTTTAGTAATGGAAAGTTTCAATTTGATAGTTCCAAGATTAAAAATAGTTGAGAGCATTTAGATCATGATTGAAAATAGATGAGAATCTCCAAGTTGATCATGGGGAATGTTTTCCTAAGGTCTTGGTCTTGTAATTGGTAAATATTAGTTTTATATTTGCATGTTTGTCATGTGATGAGTACATGAGAGAGTTGGGAGAGAGATTGCATGAGATTTTTATGCATCTATGTGGTTAATTGTAGGTGTGATATTGGCCATTCTAGCTCTTTCTATGTGTGTGGATCTTAGTCTTGTATGTGAGGAAGAGATCTAGTTTGATTATGCCTTGCATTAAGGTTGATTGGATGTGTGCTTATAAAGCCTCATGCTCTACCATATCGTTGAGTGTGTGAATATTGTTATTTTGTGGGATTGTGTTTCCACTATATTTGTAATCATCTTTCAAGATTAATAGAAGATAGCCAGTTTTCATATTTTATAGCAATTGATTTGACTAGAAGAATATCTGAATTTAGTGGGTTTTAAAGGGTTAAAGTAAATTGGAGTGGCCCTATTATAGAGAAATGTCCTTGAAAAAATGTTAATGGAAATCACTATGGTGGATGAAAATAATATGATGGTGCAGATGCTCATTGTCTTAAGTGTGCTAAGAGAGTCTATACAGCTTGTCTAGAAACAAGAATTTGCATATAAAATGTGAAAGAAACTTGAAAAATAATTCAATGTAAAGAATGAATCAAAGATTGTTTCCTTTTACATTAGTTAAGCTTATTGAGATTAAAAGAAAGCTAACATGTGGCCACACTTGTCGAGAAAATCTCCAAGTTACAAGCCAATGTTTAGGCATAAAATGATTAAGTGTTAGATGAGATCATCAAGTTATGTTTATTGGAAGTGCTTCCATTGTTGTATGATTTGTTTCATTAAATAGAAGAGTATTGTGGAAAGACATACATTGTGATGGAGCTTTCTACAAAAGTATTAGAAGAAGAAGCAAAAATAAATGCCTATGCCTCCAATGTAGAAGTCTCCTCTCAAGCAATTGCAGTGAAGATTGAGAATGATTATAAAAAACTAATGGACATCAATGTATTTTTTCATCTATAAGAAAGAGGGAAATCATGATAGAACCTACTTAGAAAAAGCTAAAAGGGGACATGGAATTGAAAGTGGCTCAATGTTGTATAAGATGGACTTTTTAGGCTTTGTAAATACTTTTTGTGTATTTTTTATTTTTCTACAATAGAAAATATGTACATATTTTGAATATTTGAATCATATACTTGGTGTGGATATAGCCTCATCAACCTCAAATGTTATCAAAATCCTCAAGAAAGAAACTTGAGATGAAATAAGGAAAGAAAATAAATATTTATTGTTGCTTGTATAAATGAAATGGAATATAAAATAAAATGGAAGCAACTTCCCAAGGAGAAACAAGTATTCAAGATCCTCTTATCCCTCCTACTTGCACAAGGCTCAAATTCATACAAGGATAACTTCATTTCACTTCCTCACATAATGGCTAAAGATAGCTTACAACATGAGTGCTTAAGATGATCTCAACTTTCCTCTCTCAATAAACTCTCAAGCTACCTTTTCTATGGATGGTCTATAGCCTAGGCTTTTGATGCTAATTTATCCCTCTTTTGGTGACCTTTCACATCTCGTGATGTTTCAAATTTTAATATGTGTTAATTGGAATTTGCCCTATTCATTACCAAGATATCTTGGATGTCTTGATAAGATTCTAAAGACTATAGGTGAGGCATATTTAGAGATGTCTTAAATAATTACAAATTTTAAAAGATCTATGTAGGTTTTCTAATTATTTGAAATATATCTTCTTAAATTTTCCAACTCCAAATATGTCATTGATCCATCTATTTTCCATACCCTTATTTATAGATAAAATATTCTAAAAATTTGACAACTAAAATAATTAACAAAAATAAAAAATTCACAGATCTTTATTATAAATATGCATCCATTCTTCTATTATAATATCAATGGATAAAATATTCTCTTAACTTCCATTTCATATGTTCTTTTTCTTTATCTAAAGTGATTCAATCAATACAAATGCTTTTTCTCACCTTTATAAAAAATTGCATATAAAAGAAAGGAAGGTTTAACTTCAAAGAATATAATAATCCTAAAACTTAACCATATGAAAATTTCAATAAAAAATTATTCAAATCTAAGTTTAAAAAATAATAAAATATGATTTTATTCTACTTTTATCAGATCCTCTACTGTAGCAAAATTCACTTGACTATCCTTACATTTTTTGATCAAGTTGACTACCTAGTAGATTAGGAAAGGTAGATAATATTTTGTATATTTTTGTCCATAATTATTTGGGAGAGTGTATAGGAAATTTTAAATAATATTTTATTCATAATAGAATTAATTTTTCCACCCTTTCATATTGTGTGTGGTGGTTAACCCCACACATGGGTATATATGTCACATATTTTTTGATAAATAATTTATGAAGACATAATTATAAATATATAAGTGATATTGTGAGAGGTAGTAGGGTTGATGATGGCTTCCTACCTCCCCCATGGTTCAGGTTCATGGGGACACAAGTGTTGGCACATTTGGCCATTTCATGGAGCAGACTGGTAAGATTAAATGGGTTAAATAGTTGAGATTCTTTTATGAAGAAGTGATTAAATTTACAGTTTTAAAGAAGGAGAACGAGTAACCAGAAGGCATTTTTTTTAATATATGTATATACCGGAGCAAGTTTACACAGCCATGTTGAGAAGTATGTTGCTCTACTTTCCTAGATCACTAAGGTTTACAGCAATCTGAGGTTATTTCTCCTGGGTAATTCAAGAATATATGGTTTCAAGGTTAAGCAAGAAATTTATTTCTGCAAACAAGATGTTTTACTCTGTAATAGAAAGGCAGGAAACAGGATTGTTCAAGGAGCATTTTGCCATCAAAAATATCATTCTCTGTAACCATTGCTGTCCTTGGAAAAATATAAGAAGACAAAACCAAAAATCTATAAGGACAAGAAGCCAGAAGAGCCTCTAAAACAGCACTATGCAAGAATAAAAAAATAGAGAATGCAATGGGTCAATAAGCAGGATTATGTGGCATTGTCAGTGCAGAAAATCGTCATTAAAAATCCAAAATTTAAATCTTTCTACCGTCAGTGCAGGAAAACTATTTTGAAGCTGAAGCTTATTGTTGAATTTCCATACTGAATGCCAAACTAGGATATTATGCAAATTCAAATCATTTACTCTAGAAATTTTGTCAAACACTTGCTGCACAAACTCCATTTCTCTGGAAATTTGTTGGCATTCCAGCGCCTCAGCCATCGTTGTTTCCATCTTGGTGTCACATGTGATTATTAACGGCATCACATCAGGCCGAACCAAACCTTCCTGCAAAATCTCCAACCCAAAAACGGACAATGATACCGTGCCCTAATCTAGATTATCGTGGTATTTCCGAAGCATGGATCAGACATGAGCAACAATGGTAGAGGGTTTTGTTTCTTTTGATGACAAATGACGCAGGTACAACACGGTTGGGCCTTGTTTCGTGGTGGCAGTCGGCGGCGTTAGAAGCAGCAACAGCATGAGCGGCTGCGGGCGCAACAAAAACAGAAGGGCAGGGCTGCGTGTTGACGCCATGGCAAGTGAATGGACAGCGTATAAACAACAGGAGGACCCTAAGGTTTATGCGCCTTCAACAAACCGCACGGTGCACTGCACATGAAAACAACAGCAGTTGCAGGGTTTTTCGTAACTTCCCATTCCCTGTAACTGATTTTCCAAAAATAATCCTCCCAAATAATCCTCCTGCAACTTCACGGAACAGATCTGGGTTTTCTAGACAGTTAAAGAAATGGCAGTTACAAGTTCATCCGCCTGGAACCTGCAATTCGAATCATACCGATGCCGATGCCGATGCCGATGCATACCAGTCCATGAAATAAGGTAAGGGAGACACAAAGGCACAATGAGACAGGTATCACGAAATATTTTGGCAAAATAGAGCTGCGGTTGATCAAAAATTAATTTTTATCACCTATGGTACTTGCCTTTAATTCCAAATCTTAAAACATTATTACGTACTACTCATATTTGCAATACATATTTAAAACATCTACAATATTTATATATCACATTACATTCATTATAATATTAATTTCTCCTAATTCTATATATAACTCCTTACTAATTAAATAAATGAGTTATAACCCCCTCACTTAAGAGAGAAGTTAGGAAAGATATTTGAGATATTTTTTTTGTAAACTTGACTTCTCATTGGAAGAAGCAAAATCAAAGGGATAAATATGTATGGAGCACTATAGCTTGTATTCCTATGTATTTTGGAAATTCTATTTTGATAATTGTAATTACCATGGACACATGTCAAATCTAACATTGTTATCTCTTTGGTGGTTGAAACCACCTAAAATTGTTGTAACTTACCTAGCTTGTTGGGTAAGGAATCTCCTAATTGGTTGTCCAATTACTTGGGAGAAAAGTTAGGTGAGATATTTTTTAAGATATTTTTAAAATTGTAACTTCCCTACCTACCTTGGAATCCTATAAATAGGCTTCAAGAGGGGGGGAGATGGGGGGATGGGACATGAAGGAAGCATCATCATCACACTTGGAAGATTTGTAAAGAAGATTGTTTGCAAGATGGCTTGCTAGAATAAAGATTTCAGCCTCTTTGTCATGGTCCTGTGAGTTATGCATTTCATTTTT